>VONZ01001468.1:0-140081 GCA_012976165.1 Labeo catla | reverse complement strand
TGTCTATTCTATTTCTCCTCTCCTCTCCTCCTCTCCTCACTCTCATCTCCCTTATTCTTCCCTCACTCCTCACACTTCTCACTTCCTCTCTCTTCACCTCGCTTCACCTCTCTTTACTGACTCCTCTCCTGTTTTGCTCCTTCTTTTCTTTTCTCATTCCTTCTCCTCACTGTCTCCTCTTCTCTCATGGAGTAGAGAAGTTGATCGAGGGTTTGAAGTCTCCAGAGCCCTCTTCCTCCCTGATCCTCCCTGACCTTCCCTTGAATGACCCCTTCAGCCCTGCAGACTGTAGTCATGGTAACCAGCCGCTTGTCTGTTTATTGTTGTTTTGTTTTTTGCCTATAACCCCACAACTGATACATGGCCTTACTGGCCTTCATTGGTCTCCGTTGGTCTTTTAATGTTGATTGTTTTCTCAGTTCAGCTCAGAGTAACACCGGGAACTCATGGACGTTCCTAATCGTCCCTTTTTATGACTACTCCTTGTCTGTCCTGTACTGGTTTAGAGAGTGCTGCTTCATGCATGGTGTGAATTGATGTGACCATGGCCGTCTCTCTCACCTCACCTGCTACACAAAGCATCATATTTGCCCATTTCTTTTTTATTTCTGCAGCTGGGATGGATTCTCTGATCCCTGGCCTGGATCCTCTACAGACCGATCCTGGGTCAGCTGCACTACCAGGTCAGCAGTTCTCGAAATATGCTTCTATGCTTTGTCATACAGCGGCTCACTGAAGCACTGAATCTGCTGACATTAGGCTGGGAAAATCTGCAAGGTGTTCTGGATGAGATAATTACTGCCAGCTATGAATCTCTGTAGCGGCACAATAAGTAGGTAGCATGGCTGTTGCTACCCACTCATTTCTTGTTAATGGTTATGGTTTTAAACAAACCCTTTAATCTATGTATGCCACTTTAGTGCAGACCACTACTGAAGCAGCACATGGATAGTGTTGTTGCATGGTACTTGATAGATCACAGATTTGTGATACTGAATAAGGCATAGCATTTTATAATTTATTGAGATTGTTTTGGCACATTTCCTGTTCTATTTCAGCTATCAGTTATTAGATTTACTACATTTTCTGTGTGCCAGGAAATAAAGCAGGCTCTTTGGTCCATTAGAGTCCTTTGCTCACCGTGGCATTCTTAAAAAAGAGAATCAATAACAGCAGTAAGTCTGTCCACTGATGAAAACAAGCTGATACGCTCTGCACAATAAGCACCTGACCTTACCTAGCAGTGATATAACTTGTCATCGCTTGTTGATGAGAACATGTGGATGGGTTTGGTTGAATGATGAGTAAATAATTATGTTGGCAGCAAAAAGATTGAACCAATGGCACATTGTTGGTCATACTAGGGTGACGACCTACACAATATTTCTTTAAAAACCTCTTTAAAAGTGCTGCGTCACCTTTCATGTAACTGATGCATGCAATCCAGATCGAACTGTTATTGTCTGTTTATACAGTCAGAAGGGCCACCTGGTGACCAAAATGGCTAACTACATCCCAGTGTGTTTCACACAACTTCATAGGTTTTGAGTGTCTCTTGGGTCAGTTGTGGTACTACAGCCTGTGCTGTAGCACTGGTGTTTTTTTTGTTTTATTTGCATGTGTACTAAGGTATTTTCACTGACATCACCTCATTCAGAGTGAATGAGCGTCACTGTTTTGTCTTCTACTCAAGCACACGTTACTCTCATGGTGTTTTCAGCATCTGCTGTCTCATTTTGTGAGGACATGAACACATAACTTCATCTCCAGAGCTGCTCTGAGAGTCACTTTCACCATTTCATTTGATAAAACTATCATCAGATACACACAGAAACTCAAAAGTGTTTGCTACAACTGGCCAAAATAAAAGATTGGAAAACAAATTATAACAGATATACTATAATGTACTTACAGTACAGTTTATAATACAGTTATATTTTAAGGATATAAAACATTATAAAACTACATATAAAACATATTTTAAGGAATTTCACACAGTTTTGTCCATGTACTTGTACAAATTAATAATGCATTTGTATTAAATTATAAAACACAGAATCCAGACAAAATAAAATAGACAACACAGATCTTCTGGGGAAAAAATCCATAGGGCACTATTTCTGCTAAAATGTTAATAAATTATGAATGCAATTAATTTAAAATGGAAAACATGGAATTTGGGTAAAAAAAAAACAAAAACAAACAAACCATAAAGATTTAATAAATTTGTTGCTCTAAACATGCCAACATTTTAGGAGTATGTGAAATTTATTTTTATTAAACTGCCACTCCACTATAGTGGACCTGACAGAGAATACTGACCAAAAAACAGAGACTATAGCACATATTTGTTTTTGTTCTGACACATTCAGAACACATTGTGTAAACTCAAGATTTCATAGAGTATGTTTTGAGCCTTGTTCACTTCTGCTGCAGAGCTTCTCTCTTAGTTCTACTCACTCATCATTTCTCTCTTCATCTGTCCTTTCTGTACTTTGTGGATGTCTTTCTATATATGAAGAGTTCAGATGCAAAAGCCTTTAAATCCATCTACTTTTTTCTTTAAAATGAGCATTTCTTTCTAGCTACTTTGTATAGGTTTCCTTGTAAGTACTATGTAAGTACTTCTGATTGGGCTGAGGCTGGAATTTAGCGAGTTTGAAGTAAAAGTATTTGATGGATGTGTACTATGTGTCAGGAGCATTCACTCAGTATCATTATCTCATTTTTGACCGAGATGGCTTTTAGCTGGTTTTGCATCTGAACTCTTCAAATATTCTCAGTATTCGGTTTCTCTTGTAACTCATCTACCTGTTGTGTGTCACTCTATTCTTCACGCTTGCCCTGTGTCCTCCAGAATCTTTGGTTGGACAGGATTCTCTTTTGGATGGGCCACTTCTCTCCCACCCCTCCACTGGGGGTCTAATACTGGCCTCATCTCCCTCACCTCTCCCTACACCATCTATGGACCAGTTTAGCACTACTGCTTTGAGCAGTGGACAGTCCCACCAGGGTAAGAAACATATATGCATATTTTAATTCCCAGGGAATGCATGAAATGATTCATGAAAATGGAAAAGCTAAATGCAATCCAAGATGCACTGGATAAAAGCATCTGTCAAATGCAAAAAGGCAAAATGCATAGAGCTTCTACAGCAGACATTAGCCTAAGCCATCTTCTTCCATGGTCAGTTTTCTCTGACGGCTCAACTACTATCATGGCTAAGCAACAGAAAATTATTAGATTTTAAAAAATAAAAATTTGAAAGATATTTACAGTTTTTTTTTTTGTCTCTACTCCTGAGCACAGTTTAATGTCACAAATGTTTTGCCACAGTAACACAAGAATGCATGTCAAGTACACTACTATTCAAAAGTTTGAGGTCAGTAAGGTTTCTTTATTTCTTTTAGATTTTTTTTTTCCTGTTTTTATTTATCTATTTATTTTCTTTGTACACTAAATTGATAAAAAAGTAACAGTAAACACATTTGTGACCCTGGACCACAAAACCAGTCATAAGTGTAAATACATCATGTGAAAGCTGAATAAATAAGTTCCCATTGATGTTAGGATAGGACAGTATTTGGCCTAGATACAAATATTTGAATATCTGGAATCTGAGGGTGAAAAATTCTATTCTAAATTTTATTGAGAAAATCACCTTTAAAGTTGTCCAAGTGAAGTTCTTAGCATATATTACTAATCAAAATTTACGTTTTGATATATTTACAGTAGGAAATTTACAAAATATCTTCATGGAACATGATCTTTACTTAATATCCTAATGATTGTTGGCATAAAAGAAAAATCGATCTTTTTGACCCATACAATGTATTTTTAGCTAATGCTACAAATATACCTGTGATACTTATGTCTGGTTTCGTGGTTTTCATTTAAAAAATGCCTTTCTCTTCCAGTCAGTTTCCGTTAAATTTTAAGCAGCTGTTTTAAACATTTATAATAACGGAGTAACAGCTTCTGAAAATTTAGCTTTGCCATCACAGGAAAAAATTACGTTTTAATATATATTCATAAAGAAAAAGGTTCTAGAAAAAAACATCATGAAATATACAAAGTAGAGCATCTACAATGATAAGCAGATATGTGACAATACACAATAACAGCCAATCAGAACATATTTAATGTTTTAATGTTCAGATTAGCGTGATTTATGAGATTTCAGAATGAATTTCACAACCCAGCAGCAGAATAGAAATCAGTTTGGACCAGCCTGTGAAATAGAAGCCAATTTTAATCAGGAGAAGGTTTTAGATTTTGCAGAGCAAATAAACAAAATTAGCCTACATGCTGAGTCAAAAAATTTGTGCTCTGTGCTCAGAATAGACCTTGACAAATGAAGCACGGCATGTTTTTGACAGTCTCTTGATGCTTATTCAGGACATTGCTTATATTACCCACCTGCTCTTGCTTATCTAAACCCGTCACTCTCTTCACCCTCTCTCAAACTTTCTTCCTAATCCCTCTTTTTTTTGTTTCCTCTCTGCCGGTCTGCGGTGGCACTAACCTCTTCCTGTAGCCTCTGATCCAGCTCACCCTCTCTCAGGCTTCCAGTCCTCTGAGACTGGGGACCAAAGCTCCGATAACCAGTTTGACCCAATTCCAGTGCTTATCTCCAAAAGCTCCAGCCAAGGTAAGGGAGTTCAGATAACAGCAAAAGTTTTTGGAAGAGAGCACATGCATCGAATTCACCCCGAACTGTAGGTGTTCGGTTTCAAACTTCATTATCAAACAGAAAGTGGTTTTATACTGTTAGACACTGGTGTCTCTGGTGTTATTGAACAATTATTTACGACATGGTTTTGAGTTGTGAAATTGAATAGGAAGCACTCTTTTAGTACGTACTTACATTACTGCATCACAAACTGTCTTCGCCCTGTCTTATGAAAAAACATATTTCACTCCAAAATCAAGAGAAGAAAATGATGTGGCAATTATGTTTTGCATTGTGACATTTATTTTACAAATCCTCAATACCCTAAAATAAATAAATAAAAACTAAATAAACAAACTTTTATACAGATCAAATAATTTTTACATGAATTAATTGTTTTTTTTTTTATTTGAATACATATGTACAGTTTGGGGTCATATAACTGGCATTTTTTTTAAATAAATGAATATTTTAAATCAGCAATGATACATTAAATTATTTAGAAGTGAGAGTAAAAAACCTTTAGAATGTTACAAAAGATTTTGACGCTGTTCTGTTTAGCTTCTTGTTCATCAGATCATCCTAATTTATTTATTTGTTTATTTATTTACAATAATATGTGACCCTGGACCACAAAACCAGTCATAATAATTTTTTTTAAATGAATAAATAAGCTTTCCATTGATGTATGTTAGGACAGGACAATATTTGGCCGAGATAAAACTGAAAATCTGGAATCTGAGGGTGCAACAAAAAAAAAAGAAAGAAAGAAAGAAAGAAAAATTTAATTTATAAAAAAGTTGTTCACATTAAGTTCTTAGCAATGCATATTACTATTTAATTATGTTTTGATATATTTATGGTAGGAAAAATCTTCATGAAACATGATCTTTACTTTAAATCTTAATGATTTTTGGCATAAAGGAAAAATTTATAATTTCGACCCATTCAATGTATTGTTGGCTATTGCTATACAAATAGGTCACAGGGTCACATATTAAGCAGCATAGCAGATTTCAACATTTTACTGTATATTTTTTTAAACAAATAAAATAGCAAAAATTAAGAATTTCAAAAAAAGACAAAATATTTTTGTCTCCAAACTTTTGACAGTAGTATACATAAATATTGTCTATTTATTTTAATAAATGAATTGCAATGAGAGTTTGAGGGAGAATGTGCCTATATAAAAAATACTGCTGAAAAATATAAAATAAAATGAAATTTCTTCATGCAAAATATAATTGCTGATTTTCTTTTGATTTTGGGATGAAATCTGATATATATCATATAAATTGCATATTTAAATGTAAACAATTACCTTAATAATGCATTACAGCGAACGCGATTCACCTCAAGACTCGAAGCTTTTTTGGGGCTTTTGTTTTTCTTTCCCGCCATCCTCTTTAAAATATTCTGCTATTCCCACACATAATTCTTACTTTGATGCTGCTGTTATCTTTTAGCGTTTTATGCTTTCTCTTTCCTGCTATTCATCTGGTTTTTGCTTTTTCTCTTTCCTCCTTTCTTTTCTCACCCCTCATCCCTCGCTCATTCTCCGTCAACATCTTCTTTTCATCCTCACACTTCTCCTTTCCTTTCTCTCTCTCTCTTTCCCTCACACTTTCTCTTTTCCTCTTTCCGGCATGTTCTAGGTGGTCATTCTCGCAGCAACAGTGGCAGTTCTGAGACCAGTCTGCCCTCGCTGGCACGCTCCCTTCTGCTGGTGGACCAACTCATCGACTTGTAGAGGAAACAGAGAGAGGCAAATGAATAGAGAGACAGGGAAGAGGGCAGCGTGCAATTCTAAAAAATATAGACAGAGTTTAGAAACCTCAACCTTAAGTCCCATAAACCCTGTCCACCCTTGATTCCTTTTCACATTTGCTGTATGTCTCTCTTCTGCTGATCCATAAACATTCTCATCGCTTTATCATTGATTTATCCTTTATGCTTCAGGATGTCAAACCGTGGGAAACAATGATGATTTATGTCAGCTAGGGGTGATATTAACGCAAAACCCAAAACCCATTACACTTCTTTGAAGACAACTTGAAATTCATTATATCACCGGTCATATCGGCTTTTTAAAATAATATATTATAAATAATTTGATATATTCCATTTCCTTTTAAAAGTTTGAGGTTGATAAGATTTTTACATGTTTCTAATGTTCATCAAGGCTGCATTCATGTGATAAAAAATAAAGTAAAAATTGCAGTATTACGAAATATTTTTAAGGTAAATCTGAATTTTCAGCATCATTACTTCAGTCTTCAATATCAGAAATTAGTCTAATAAGATTCACTGTTCAAGAAACTGATTTATTGTTATCAATATTGAAAAGAGTAACTCTCCCACAGCATTCAAAATCAGCATATACTTTTTACTTTCTCAGGTCAGTTTTGACCCAGTGGAATTTAAGCTTATAAAACATTCCTACTTTAATTATTTTCAACTTTAAAATATGAAGAGTTCAGATGCAAAGCCTCTAAATCCATCTGACATTTTTCTTTAAAATAAGCATTTTTATCAGGCTCCTATGAATAGGTTTCTGTGTAAGTACCAGTACTTCTGATTGGGTTGAGGCTGGAATTTAGTGAGTTTAAAGTAAAAGTATTTGATGGACATATACTATGTGTCGAGAGCATTCACTCAGCATCATTATCTCATTTTCTACCAAGGTGGCTTTTAGCTGCTTTTGCATCTGGACTCTTCAAATATTGCATATGTTTAATAATGTTTCAGCAACATAGATGTTTTTTTTTAATTATCAATGTACCATGTTGTTAGCTAAAATTTGTTAAATACATTAGAAATTCTTTGAAATTCAAAATTTTACATACTACCGCAAAACTAGTTTGATTCAAAAATGTATCAATATTTTTAAAAAATTTTATTTGAATATGTATGAAATATATAAGAATATAAGAATTACCTGCATTACCAGTTGACTTCAGTTGATTTAATTTGTGTGTGTGTTTTAGGATTATTTTAATGAATCAAAAGTACAATTTAAATACACATGGACACATTTTAAATAAATCTGCAACATTACAAATGGCTTTACTGTCACTTTTAACAAATTAAATGCATCCTTGCTGAATAAAAGTATTAATCCTTTTAGTCAGTCAATCAATCAAACAATCAGTCAATTCTTACTGACCCCAAACTTTTGAACGGGACATGTTCCATGGTCCTCAAAAAGGTTATAGTTACCATAATGTGTCATTAAAACAGAAATGGAGAATAGCTGGAAGTGTTAGCATTCACATACGTATGTAGAGCATATTTTGGCCCTTAAAACTAGTAAAGTTAAAGGAGAAGTTCACTTCCAGAACAAAAATGAACAGGTAATTTACTTACCCCCTTGTCATCCAAGATGTTCATGTCTTTCTTTCTTCAGTCGTAAAGAAATTGTTTTTTGAGGAAAACATTTCAGGTTTTCTCTCCGTATGGTGGACTATGGTTCCCCCAAGTTTAAACTTCTAAAAAGCAGTTTAAATGCAGCTTCAAATGGCTCTAAACGATCCCAGCTGAGAAATAAGGGTCTTATCTAGCTAAACAGTCAGTTATTTCTAAAACAAATTGTCAATTTATATACTTTTTAACGTCAAATGCTCATCTTGTCTAGCTCTGCGTGAACTCTGTGTATTCCGGTTCAATACAGTTAGGGTATGTCAAAAAACTCCCATCTCATTTTCTCCTCCAACTTCAAAATCATCCTTGATTGATGCAGAAGTACCAACCAGTGTTTACAAGGTAAACCAGTGATGTAGGATGATTTGTAAAGTTGTAGGAGAAAAAGAGATGGGACTTTTTTGACATCCCCTAACTGTACTGAACCGGAATACACAGACTTTGCATGCATGTCACAGAGCTAGACAAGATGAGCATTTGAGGTTAAAAAGTATATAAATTGCTTCTTTTTCAATCATTTCGCCAGGTAAAACCCTTATTCCTTGTCATTTAAACTGCATTTTGAAAGTTCAAACTCACAGGCACCAATGAAGTCCACTATATGGAGAGAAATCCTGAAATGTTTTCCTCAAAAAACATAATTTCTTTACGACTAAAGAAAGAAAGTACATTATCTGTAAATCATTGCTCTGGAAGTAAACTTCTCCTTTAAAGTTTTCCCATCCACATTATTAGATCTTGCAAAGAATCAGTGCAACATCAAGATAAACATATAAACTGCTGTAAATGAACACTTGCTGAGGTGTTTCCCTTTGCACTTGTTAAAATTGGTCACATTGCTGCAATTATTATCATAAAACACTTGGATTTTGTTCCTCTGTGATGTTCTTTCATCCCATCATTTATTTTTTCAGTCATTCTGTCTCTTCTGCCTCATTCATTTCTTCTTTTGTTTATTTGTATCCCATGCTTCTTTTTTCTTTGCTTTTTGCTCTATCAGACAATTAATATTTATAATTCAATCCAGTTAAGCATTGTCCCCTTTAACGACACACATAAAGAGTAAATGCAGTGTGAAGATGAAAAGAAAACGTATATTGAGGGTAAATTAGGCTGTGATTGTACAGGACTAATGTACAAACTGAGAATCTGTGTAAATGTGTATTATATTCAAGATAAATGTGATAAGATTATTTATCTGTATGTTAGAGCACAAAGTTCTGTCCGTTGGATTTTCTTTTGTCACATTCTGCCTGTGTGTTTCTCATGTGAAGGCTGTTTTGGATAAACTTGAATATACAGATAGCGACTATCAGAGATCAGCGGTTTTGAAAAGAATCGGTGTTTCATCTCTCAAGCTTGAAATGATAAATGTAAATAAATATAAGATGTTCCAAAACCTCATGAGCTGTACCTGTAGGCAGCATTTAAAGACATTATTTATTTTTATCCATTACCACCTCAAATAGCCTCTATTTTGAATCTTAACCTCTTAAGATTTCAATTAGAACAGATATGTGTCTGTAAGTTTTCTAAGTTAACTTTCAGTAAATGTGTTTAGACTAAGCCTATGACGGACTGCTCCTCCTGAGGTCTTGTCTGCCTTTTACCAGAAATGAGAGATTCAAATAAAACAAACAATGATTCGTTCTTGAGTTACTGCCAGAAAATAACTCATCGTCGACCAAACTGTTTTTCAACAGGCAATATTTTTGGAAAATGTAAAGTTGTGTTTTCCAGGCTTGGAAAAGACATGGATATTACAACAATTAACATTTTTTTCCTATAGTTGTGCTCAGCTATGTCTATTTTTGAGCAATTGTGATTCTGAATTGTTCAATTGTTCTTTTGTGTTCAGACTTTCCCAAAAGCATCGTTAGCCAGTTATGGTTCCTAGTTACCAATGTAGAGTTTCCTGAAATCATACTGTAGTGCGAACAAATATTCGCAAACAGCAATGCAAATTTGTGTGGTTGGAACTACAGCTCTCAACCTGTGGTTAAAAGCATGAATCAATCATGAAATGAAGCAAAACAGTTAATACTGTTTTAGGAGACATTTGCAACTAGCTAGTTAATTTTTCCAACGATGCATTGCACTATGGTAGTAAATCAGCAAATTCTGATGTTTTATGGGAAACGTACTCCTGAATAGACCATTTGCTCTCATCTGACTCAAATATGAATCAATTTTTCAGAAAATGTTATGGAAAATTATAGAAATTCATTGACAAAATGGAATTTCTAGAAAGCAGCGTTTATATAATGCTGATATTAATTACCTGTAATCCTATAAGACAAAATTAAACATACAATATTCAACTCTTATTTTACTCCATATGCACTCAAAAATAAAAAGTTGACAACAGAAATAGTTTATTATGCTTCAAGTTAACTTTAATTCAGCTGAGCGGGTACAGTTATTGGCTTATGTCAGATATCTCAAAATATCGCCTTTATGTAAAAGCTGATGTCAGCACTGAATCTCTGCAAAAACACATTTACCAACACATATCAAATGTAAAACCATATAGAGCTCAATATAAGAAAATATGTCTGTCTGTACTGTATGTATGACGTTTGGTTTTTCATAATTAGATGTGTGGAAGCAGTAATAAAACAGAATCATTTCTTTTGAGATGTAACTGCTAATAGAGTATACGTAAATGGTTTTTTTGTTAAATGCTAAGAGCATTGATTTATTTTGAGTCACTGTTTTGTTCGAAGCTTGTGCAAATGCTGCATCGGTAGAACATTGTTATGAAATATTCAACCCGATCTCATGAGGAAAATGTAACTATTTTATGAACCGCTGATTTTGTATGAATTTGCACGATGTAGTTAATACGTGTCGTAAACTTGCAATTTTTAGAAAAGAAATGTAAGCTTAAATGTAACCATCAGTGGGGCGTGAGCAAATTGTTTTGAAAACATACGATTGACATTGTACAAATTCATACAAGTTAGCTACCATTTCATGGTTATGATTTGACATGAGATTGAGTTTTCAATGTTATCAAATCCTTAATTATCAGTATTTTTTCTCCTCCTCCCTTTGCTTGTTTTAATGTGGCTGACCTATGCAATTTGACTGTAGTGCTCATGTTACTCTTAGATATGCACCTAGCGGTGTGGCTAAGTAGTCTGACGTCTATCTTGTGTTGTAGCGTTTATTAGAGCTCATGTCAGGAGAAAATAATGACGACAACAAAACAGTCTTATCTATACTGGAATGCCATGGTTTTATCGTTTTTTCCTCATGTTATCGAGTGCAGAATTCTTTGTTTTTATGCGACAATGAAAATTCTGAAAAGGAGGATATTAAATAAAAGTGTAGATTGGAACAGATAGTTGTGTCCTAATTGTATGTTGTATGTGCTACATTCAAATGCAGTTGACTAAACATCATCTTGCATGCTGGTTTTTGCTTTCAAGCACCTTTAGAGAAGATTTTCTTCCATTTAACTTCCATTACACTACTGCTCAAAATAGTACATTCTATTATTAAACTTTGTTTATCTAAGAATTCTGCTGATTCAACACTGATAAGTATTAAATTGACCAAAATTATAAACACAACACTTTTGTTTTTGCCCCCATTTTTCATGAGCTGAACTCAAAGATCTAAGACTTTTTCTATGTACACAAAATATTGTTCACAAATCTGTCTAAATCTGTGTTAGTGAGCACTTCTTCTTTGCCGAGATAATCCATCCACCTCACAGGTGTGGCATATCAAGATGCTGATTAGACAGCATGATTATTGCACAGGTGTGCCTTAGGCTGGCCACAATAAAAGGCCGCTCTAAAATGTGCAGTTTTACTGTATCGGGGGGGGTCCGAAAACCAGTCAGGATCTGGTGTGACCACCATTTGCCTCACGCAGTGCAACTTCGCATAAAGTTGATCAGGTTGTTGATTGTGGCCTGTGGAATGTTGGTCCACTCCTCTTCAATGTCTGTGTGAAGTTGCTGGATATTGGAAGGAACTGGAACACATTGTCGTATACACCGATCCAGAGCATGTGAGTATGTTGGCCATGCAAGAACTGGGATGTTTTCAGCTTCCAGGAATTGTGTACAGATCCTTGCAACATGGGGCCGTGCATTATCATGCTGCAACATGAGGTGATGGTCGTGGATGAATGGCACAACAATGGGCCTCAGGATCTCGTCGCGGTATCTCTGTGCATTCAAAATGCCATCAATAAAATGCACCTGTGTTCATTGTCAATAACATACGCCTGCCCATACCATAACCCCACCGCCACCATGGGCCACTCGATCCACAACGTTGACATCAGCAAACCACTCACCCACGCGACACCATACACGCTGTCTGCCATCTGCCCTGTACAGTGAAAACTGGGCTTCACCCGTGAAGAGAACACCTCTCCAAAGTGCCAGACACCATCGAATGTGAGCATTTGCCCACTCGGTTACGACAACGAACTGCCATTTGTGGCAGCCTAAGGCACACCTGTGCAATAATCATGCTGTCTAATCAGCATCTTGATATGCCACACCTGTGAGGTGGATGGATTATCTCGGCAAAGGAGAAGTGCTCACTAACACAGATTTAGACAGATTTGGGAACAATATTTGAATAGGCCTTTTGTGTACATACAAAAATCTTAGATTTTTGAGTTGAGCTCATGAAAATTGCAATACATGCAAAATCGTACATACTCCAAATTTTTGAACGGTACTGTTTATTGCACATTTCTAGAAGCTGACTGTAATATTAATAATGTTTTGGCAGTTTAGAGGAGACTGATGGGCAGTAAAATGGTAATGATTTTTAATTTATCATGCACAAGTAGAGGCGTTCATGCTGGGATGGATGATGCTTTGCCTTTCGTTTAAATGAGGGCTTTGATTAATTTTTATTAATTAGTCTCATTCTGAGTTCATTTGTTCACTGGTCATAAATAACACCACTTTTTCATGTTTTCTTTTCTTTTTCTTTTCTTTTTTAAATTTAACTGTGTCATGTGATATCTCACAGCACACATTGCTAACACTACTGCTTGGGTCACTACAGGGTTTGACAACATTGCTTTTAGCAAAATATAGTTTTATCTGACTTCTAAGAAGCATGCATTCAAAATATGAGGCTGCTAAATTTACAATTTCCTACAAATGAAATTTCTGTCATCATTTCCTCCCCCTCATGTCATTCCAAACCTGTATGATTTTATTTATATAAAAAAACAAGATATTTTGAGGATGATGACCATTGACATTTGGACAAAAATGACACTTTTCTCAGAATATCCTTTCATGTTCCACAGAAGAAAGTCAGTCATACAGGTTTGGAACAACATGAGGGTGAATAAATGATGAAAGAAATTGCATTTTTCCCTTCAGGCCAATTCTTTTTAAATCGATGCATATTCAGTATCGTAGATGATTAAGTTTTAGGTGTATTGGCTTTTTTACTATATTTTTTGCATCCATGAGTGCTATTGTGTATGTATTTGCGAACAAAAGCACATTTTACACACAGATAATCTGTGCAGTGTGTTAGGATGTCAGCACTGATGTTTTAACTAAATCTTAGTGCACTGCTGTATTAATCCTGAATTTAATGCCGACCATTTCCTTCATCCTGAAGGTAAGACTTACATCACGTCTCTGTTCTGATCTCAGTTTAGTCATTGTATTTTCTGTAAAGTCCTTGTTTCCATGGCTCTCAATGCTTAGTAGGGTCAACTGTCTATTGCTAGCACAACTTACTAAACAAAACAACAAACTAAACGGAAGAGGGAGAACAAAAAACATGTACAACAGTGTATATTTATTATTAATATTAATCACATTAAAATTCACGTTAACAGCCTTATGAAAAGAGTAGCTCTTCTTGTCAATTTATTTGTTTATGAACCATTAGACTTCTGACATTTCTCTGAAATGTTTTTGGTTTATTGAAGGACTAATAGTGACAGTTTGTGGAAACAAGGTTTGTGTTTGTCAGTGGTAGCTGTCATAGACGTTGACTGTTGGTGGTATAGTCATAGTATTGTATTTCTGTGGATTATACTGTAGTAGAATGTGCTTTATTTGTGCTGTATTGCTCTATCGCTCTATTGCTCTATCGCTTCATTGTGTAGCCATCTTGTGTAATGGAGTGCTTAATCAATTGTCTTTTCCTCATTCACGTTTGCCCAAAAAAAATGAAAATTCTGCTATTAACTGACTCTCATGTTCCAAACCTGACTTTTTCTTCTATAGAACATTCTAAGAAATTTCTTTTTTTCATTCAATGGTGTCCAAAACTATTTGGTTACCAACATTCTTCAAATGATCTTCTTTTGTCTTCCGCCAAAGAAAGTCATACAGGTTTGAAACAACATAAGGATGAGTAGATGATGACAGACTCATTTCTGAGTGGACTATCCCTTTTACAGTGACATGCGAAAGTTTGGGAACCCCTTGCAGAATCTGTGAAAATGTTAATAATTTTAACAAAATAAGAGAGATCATACAATATGTATGTTATTTTTTTTATTTAGTACTGTCCTAAGTAAGATATTTTGCATAAAAGATGTTTACATATAGTCCACAAGACAAAGAACAAGCTGAAATTATTAAAATAACCCCCTTCAAAAGTTTGGGAACCCTTGGTTCTTAATACTATGTGATTACCTGGATGATCTACGACTTTTTTGTTTGTTTGTTTCTTTTGTGATGGTTGTTCATGAATCACTTGTTTGTTCTGAACAGTTAAACTGACCACTGTACTTCAGAAAAATCCATGTCCTGCAGATTTTTTGGTTTTCCAGCATCTTTTGCATATTCGTACCCTTTCCAGCAGTGACTGTATGATTTTGAGATCCATCTTTTTACACTGAGGACAACTGAGGGACTCAAACACAACTATTAAAAAAGGTTCAAACATTCAGTGTTGCTCCAGAAGGAAACGCGATGCATTAAGAGCCAGGGGTGAAAACTTTTGAACAGGATGAAGATGTCCAAATTTTTATTTCATTGTAGAATTATCTGTTTGTTTGTTTTTTTTTGTTTGTTTGTTTGTTTTTTTTCCATTTAGTACTGACCTTCAGACGCAACAGAGCATACTTGCATGTTTCCTGGAAGACAAATTAAGTACAATTTATCTTGATCTTCAAAGTCAAAAAGTTTTCACCTCCCGGCTCTTAATGCATCCTGTTTCCTTCTGAAGCATCAGTGAATGTTTGAACCTTTTTTAATAGCTGTGTTTGAGTCCCTCAATTGTCCTCAGTGTGAAAAGATGGATCTCAAAATCATACAGTCACTGCTGGAAAGGGTTCAAATATGCAAAAGCTGCTGGAAAACTGAAGAATCTGCAGGACATGGATGACTTATCTGAAGAACAGTGCTCAGTTTAACTGTTCAGAACAAACAAGGGACCCATGAACAACCATCACAAAACAAAACAAAACAGTTGTAGATCATCCAGGTAACCTCACACAGTATTAAGAGCCAAGGGTTCCCAAACTTTTGAAGGAGGTTACATGTAAACACTATATGTAAACATCTTTTATGTAAAATATCTTATAAAAAATAACATGCATTTTGTATGATCTCTTATTTTGTTAAAATTATTCAAATTATTTAAAATTATTCACATTTTCACAGATTCTGCAAAGGGTTCCCAAAATTTTGCATGCCACTGTACACTCTTGAACATACAGGTCTTCATCTTAAAGAATATTTTACCACAAAAATAAAATTCTATCATCATTTCATGGCAAAATATCGATCCAGACCTGTTTGATGTGCACAAAAAGATGAACACAAAAAGAGAAATTTTGAGAAACTACAAAAGCACCATAAAATGATTCATAGCTATATTCTGAAGTCATATGATGGCTTCTTCGTGATGAAGAGTCAATATAATCATCTTCCCGTCCTATGGGTTCCAAACTTTTGAAATGTTCATTGAGTCATGGAGAGGAACTCAAGAATCAGATCAATCTGATTTGTGAATATTTCATTCTGACCATTTTTTGAAAACTGGGCCAGCCAATTGAAAAGATATGAATCAAAAGGGTGGCTTGTACTTCTCTCCTGAACTTGATCTCCCAACAGTATCCATGTTGGATGTCCAGATTTTCATGGAATTTATGATTTGAATTGCACTGTATAGCTTCAGTAAACATGCTTTGTTTTTGATACATGAATGCAGTTTGCATTTATTATCATTTTTACAGAAAAAAAAATTAATAATACCTCCTTGTGTTCAGCAGGAGTAAGAAAGTCACACGGGCGACAGAATATTCATTTTTGGGTAAACCAACAATTGTAACAATTGTCCTGATACAGGCTGCAACAATGGATGATTCTGGTTGTTTCAACCTTTTGTTTCATTCTGTAGTTTATAAGAAGACAATTTTTGGTTTTGAAAAGTTTTTGGTCAGAATAATCCTCCTGCTATTAAACTCATACTGTAGCGTATTGGCGAAAATGTCACTAACTATCAATTTCCTTTCTACGGTTTTCTGTTTTACAGAAGCCAGAAGCAAGAGTGATGGATATGGATCACTTTTGGAGGGAGGTGACCTGGAGAACCCTGTGGAGGAGGGCTGTGTTCATTCCAGCGATGAAGACGATGGAGAAAAAGAAGGAGGGAGGTCACAGGTGAGTGGTGAAGAAACACCAAGTCTGGACTGCAGCGGCTCCAGACCGTTACTTCAAGACTCAGATGACGACGATGACCAAAGTCCAGCATCTGCCAGAAACCTCCAGATGTCTTCCCAATCCGAGGGAGCGGTTGAAAACCAGTCCTCGCTTGTTTCTCAGAACGACTCGCCACAGCTGGTGTCACAGGCCCAACATGCAGGCACGGATCCAAGCGTCGACGTCTTTTCCAAAGCTCCGTTTCGAATCGGACAAGACGTAGACGGCGATGGAGATGTATTTGCCAATGCGCCGTTTCCTCGTCTCTCAGCACAGGTTCAACAGCCTGATATTTTCCTCCAAGCGCCCTTTGGGCGGAAAAAGGAAGCTTCTGGAAAGGTATACACCAATCCGGCTGCCCAGCCGAGATTTTTACATCCCCATCCGGGTTCTTCCCTTGATCAGAGCATCCTTGGCCAAGTGACCCCTCTGCCCTTTCGACCCCAGGCACTTTCTAAGTATTCCAGACACTACGAAGGACCTGTGAACACAGACCCTGAACACAGACCGAGCGGTGAGCATCTTCACAGTCTGACGTCTGATGTGACTTCCGCTGACCCGTTTGTCTCAGCACCCTTCCATCTTAAAGGCCGCCTCGATAAACGCTGAGAAAACGGCGTCTGTGAAACCGCACCGTGTCCCCTAAAAGATTTGAGCTTAACATAATGCAATGCTGTATACTGAGTGTAATTTATTCAAGAATGAAGCACATTTATGGCCTCTGGCTGTCTATCTCTGGGTCAGCGTTTGATTGTGTGACATCTTTTGCTACCTCAGATCATTCTTATGCAGTCATGTATGCTTCATTTCTGTCCTGTGTATGTACCACGTCCACAGAAAGTGTTGTTTTACAAAAAAAGTTGGGTCGTTTTTAATTCTGAGCATGAGCTTGAAAAATTATTTCCACTGTTAAGAAATGTTTGTATTACTGTCCATCCGTTTACCGATGGTACTTGTACTATCATGGTATACCAGGCAGTTTTGTATAGCTCAGATCTGGCAGAGTCACACATCATAATAATGGAAAAAAAAAATCTGGAAATATTCTAACTATTGATAACAAAATATATTGATATATTGAGTTTGTCTCCCAAAACACACACAAAAAGAGCTGTTAAAATACCTTGGCATTTTAATATAATTATTTGCTTTCATGAAGAAATGTCTAGGTCACATTTCATCCCAAATGTAAAAGAAAACAGGTTTTAAGCACCATTAAGATTTTTTAAATTGTAACATTTCATCACAATATTCTCTCCAAATTCTTATGACTGTAACATATGGACATTAATAGTTATTTCCTTTACTTTTAGCATTTTTTTTAATTAAAATAAATTAATAAATATAATGCAATAATACTACTATCATGAATATTTGACAAAATTACATTAAATCGTATAGTTATTTTTTTGTACAATAATGAGTTTTTGCATTCTTGTTACGGCAGATGTGCTAAATTTTCATTAAAAATAGTGTTACAATAAAAAACTCTTAATGGTCCTAAAATTAATTTTCATTTAAAGAAATATATATTTTTCTTTTTTTTCTTTTTGATGGGACCCAGACAGGTTATTTCTGTCAGATTCATGATTACAGCTATATATTTGCACAACTGAATGTGAAAAGCATCAAATTGTCAAACTTTGCCTCCAGAAAAAAAAAAAAAAATGCTGGAAATTATGTCTGCAAAAACCTGAATGTATTGCAATTTTAGCATTATATATATGACGGTTTAATAAAAACTCTTTTAGATTATCCATATAATCTTTTTCTTTTTGATGCATTAACAGTTTGTTCCAATTAAGTATTTCCCTGATAATCATGTTTAGCATGAAAGCCAATGAAAAGCAGGCAGACATAAGCTCTAAATATTGTATAAGCAACCCTGGATCAGTACACAGTGTGTTTATGAAAGTGATTCAGTGTTTAAAATGATCTTATGATGTTTCTCATTTAGTGCTGGGCTCATATTAAATCCAATTGATGCTGGATTCTAGATTCTATTCAATGTAATATTCAATAGTCATCAACACACACTACACATTCCCTTTATTATGTTTAAACACAGGCAGCTCTGTAGTACCAAGATGCTGTTATCTTTGCTGGTCACAATATCCACTACATAAGTACATTAAGTGCAGTATATGTACATGCAGATATGCTCAAATTCAGTCTGATCCCATGAAACACATTAGTGCATAGTTTTTCAGTACATCTGTTAAAACAGACACAGGTGCATCATACACTTTTTCCACTGACATTAAAGGTTAAGAGGTAGAGTTTCTATTACAAGGGGTGAATTTGAGGTGTGCGTCCACATTGCTCTTAGTTGAAAGGTGTTTTATATGAGTGTGAGATTGGGGATTGTTCATATTTTTTATGTTTAATGTCAAAACAGCCATGATTGTTTGGTGGCCTTGTGAATGAATCTGGAAGCACTTGTCTTTCGAAATACTTGAGTTATGCAAAACACTCACTGGTGTAGAATCTGTATGGAATTAATAAATGAAACCTGTTTAAAAGGTGTCGTTGTATTGACTTTTTTAATACAGCAATTAAGCATATTAGAACTTCCTGTCAATCATGTTTCAGGTTACATCACTACGCCAATAGATGGTGACTGTCTTTATGCATATTTTAATAAACCCAGAAAAACAACATATTTCATAGGTCTACCTAAAAATAGTTATATATATACAATATTTTCATATCTACAGTTCAGACACCTCCTTAACTGTCTGAAACCCTGTCAATCTGCAGAGATGCATGACCTACTAAATTTGCATGTAAAATTGAATAAACTGAATAAAATTAAGATATTATGTAATATTTACCTTAGTGTGTATGTGTGTGTGTTGTCCTTGAAAAATAAATAAATAAATGCACAGTTTATATTTTTATTTTTATTATGCATACAATCATATTAATGTATTATCCATGCAAACACAACATACACAAATATTAAATATTTACAAATATTCCATTAAACATAAATATGCTGCATGAATGCTTTAAGCCGCCTGGTCCCAACTGCTGCTCTTTGATTTTGCTTCCCATGTGCTCCTTTTTTTCTGGAGGCGACCGCTGGCCCACACCTGCGTGGTCCTGTTGAAGGAACAGACATGATGATAAAACGCTGAGCAGATTTAATGAATGATTATTAGAGAAAATCTAAAGACATATTGCCTCTGCCATGAGGGGGGTTAATGAATTTAAAAGGATATGATATTCATATTAATTTACATATTGGAATTTAATACACCGTTTTAAATAAAGGATGCAGAAAACAGTAGCTTTAGTGTTCTTAAATAAATCTAAATTAAACTGAGAGATTGAAGGGACTAACCAAACTTACCACACCCAGCTTTTTATGTGGAGGCGGCTCACACACGTCTACATTGTCCTGTTGAAGAAACAGACATAGCTATGTGATGCTGGGCAGGTTTAAGGAATGCTTCTTAAATCTAAAGATATATCTTTCTATCGTTTTGAAACATAATAGGATTCTGGATGACCTAGACGACATAGTAGCTCAGGTGAAGGCAGTGTTTAATTTTTTGAATAAACAAGAGAGATGGAAGGGACTTACTGATGCTTTCTGCTGCCTCTGCTTCCTCCGCTTCTGCCTCTGCTGCTCCGTCATTCTGGGATTTGCTCCCTGTTGTGGGGAACCTTTGGTCTTACGTGCTCCCTGTAGGGTAGCAGAATGCACAGGCACTACTTTTGAGGTCCTGGGTAATGCCTGCATGGCAGAGGCAGACATGCTCTGATGCTCGGCAACCCTCCGTTTTCTTGTTGTTGTGGTTTCGGAGGGCACTGCTGCTCCTTTCTGAAGCTCATTGGGCATTGCCTCTGCCAGTGAAGACCTAGCAAGCACTCCTGCTCCCTGTGGGGACTTGGAAGCCATGGGAGCACCCTGTACAGGAGAAACTTGAGGCTTGAACTTGAAGACCTTGAACCGGCTCAGCTATTGTGAGCTTTTGCCTCTCTGGAGTCTTTTGGGACACAGGTGCTTGAGCCAACAACTGGAGCAGCTGCTTGCTCAGCGGCTCAGGGATTTTGAGCCTTTGCCTCTCTGGGGTCTTGTTGGGCACGGGTGCTCCATGAAGAGGCTTGAGGCTTCTGCTGAAGCAGATCCTGCTTCATTTATTCAGGGATCTTTGGTTTTGGCACTTTTGGGCCAGGCACAGCTTCTCTCTGAAGAGACTTGGTGCACATGGGTGTGTCTTGTGGAGACACTGTGGGCACTGGTGCTACCTGTGGGGACCTTGCAGGCACAGGTGCTCCCAGTTCAGAGGTGACCTTTAGAAGATGCTGCCTCAGATAATCAGGGACCCTGAGCTTTCCTCTCTGTTGGGAGCCAGCGGTCACATGTACTCCCTGTTGGGAACTGACAGGCTCAGGTACTACCTGAGGCTTCTTCTGCCTCCTCTCTTGCTGTTGCCTCCCCTGGTTAGTGGTCTTCCATGTCTTACTTGAGAATACTGAGTCCCCACTCTCAGCCTTCTCAGACCTAGCAAGCACAGGTGCTCCCTGAGACTTCTTCTGCCTCCACTTCCTCTGGTGCTCCGTGGTCTTCATTGTCGCATCTAAAAAGACCGAGTGCGAGGACTCAGCCTTCTTGGATGCATCGTTGAAGACCACGGATGAGGCATGGTCCCTGCCTCCACTGATCCCCACCATTGAACTGAGGTGAGGTCCACATACTCAGGCTCTTCAGATATAGAAGAAACCTCCATTATTGCCCACCACTGCCCTGCGGCGAGGGCAGCAGTGAGCTCATCTGAGAGCTCAGGAGATGAGGCCTGCACTGCACTCTCAGGAAAACTGATGGGGATTGATGACATACTCATGATGCTGATGTTCGATGTGATGGTAAAATATGATCCAACTAAGTGAATAATACACAATACCAACTTTGTCTTTCTAGCTGTAAAACACTGTTTTTTTTTTTTTTTTACAGTGTATGCCCAGTGGGGGTCCGTCAGCAGAGTTTTTATTAATTTACCAACTAATGTGGTAACTGTGCATAACTCAGATGCTCATAATGTAAAAGTATAAACCTCCTTTACATGCATATATAATCATCGTAAGAGGTAACTATTAAACTACTAAAGCTTTCAGTATCAGCTTTCAGAATTTTAGAATTTTTATAGAGTTCCTCACAAAGACAAGATAATGGCTCTGTATTAAATAAATGTTTAAAATGGTCAAAGTCTGTTTTTGGCACTGCAAGATTTGTTCTGTTGATTTAATATACTAGAAAGTGTTAATCTGTTGAAGAGCACAATGCATTATCAAATATCAAGAATATAAGAGGATAGGCTATCATTTGTATATGGTAGCACAGTTATCAACAATTAACCACAACAAAAAACCCAAATTGCTCAAACCAGTTATTGCTTTGATCAGTATTAATTTGCATATCTGAAAATTTCCACACAGACCTCCACTGTGTAGCATGCTTGTTTGTTTATCTCAGTGCACAAAGCCGATTTTTCAATGTTATGAAAATCTTGATTAAAAATTCAGATGTCTAAAGAGTAAGGAAGATAGTACTCACACTGCAAACCCCAATAGTTTACCTTACTTAGATATAATTAGTTATCTTTATTTAGTTACTATATTTACTAGGTTTTATTAAGTTACAGCTACTTTCAAGGCAAATAAAACAATTTACTTACTGCTTTGAGTGATGTTTACTTAAAATATTCAAGCATCTACAAAGAAACCAATGATATTAATAAACCAGTGAGAGGCAACAGTACTAATATGTCGCTAATGTACAACATGACAACAGAAGAAGAAGAAAAGAAAGTTTTTGAGATGCAGGTGCATGTCTTGGTTAATAAATGTTATTATAGATTATAAAGGGTTTTATAATTAAATACATCCGAAAGGTAATCTAAAATGACCATTATTACCAAATTACCCCCCACTGATTAGAATGATTTCTATTACTTTATTTTTTCTTAATGAGCATAAGAGAGAAAACAATATTTCATAAAATTATTATATTGTTTAATTATTAAATAATAACAAAAAAATAACTACTGTAATAGTGTGTGTAGGCCTTGGATTTATTTTTCAGCAGTGCGAAATACGCTTGTAAAATACAGTGACATTTACTCTGTCTAGCTCTGCGTTTGTAAAGGGGTGGGTACAAGCAATAAACCAAAGAAAATAAATAAACACTGCCATCTGGCGGTCTAATTGGGCGGGGAAAGGCGCAATATTAACCTTTGCTAAAGAGTAGTTCTTCCTCCAGGGGGCGCTTGCTTTAGTTTGCCGATTGTGATTGGTCTATGTCTCTCTCAGCGCTGAGAAAGTTAATGTTCCACGTGACAGTACCTATATTTATATTTTTAAGTAATAATAAAAAATATTGACATATACATGACCAATTAAAAACGAAGTGTAGACCACCATCCTCTGTTTTTATTCTACCAGCAAACGAGGACGCTCGCTTACGTCATCAGATCGCGACTGCAACACAGCGTTCACGAACCCACATGGTCAGCTGAACTCTACACTGTACAGTTTATATTTTCATTTCTGAAAATTGTACATAGATACATGATAAAATAATTTATGATTTAGTGATTGAAATAAAGGTCTGCGTGGTGCTGACACGGGCCAGGAGTCACTATAATGGCACTGTTTGTGATAAATAGGTATGTATTATTTACATTTAAAATATAGTGTTTGCTGGATGTTTAGTTCATAGATGTTCTTATAGTAAATTATTTTACCAGCTTATTCATAAGTAATGGCTCTCACCCAGTGCAGACTATATCACAGTTTTGTTCAGTCTGACATATTACCCCTCATCTTAAAAAAACACTTTTTGTGTAACTTTAGTTATTATACGTGCGACTTGAGACTTTACAAAATATGATGTTTTAAATGAATGTCACACCGCAAAAGCTGTGTAAGTGAAAAAGAATACAATCCAAGTACATAAAATACACAATTTCATTTAAACATTCATTTGCAGGTTAAAAAAAGTTCATGTCATTTGTCAGCAACCTGTCATCCCATGTGTTTTGTGTTGTTTTCAGGTATTTAGTTGATGAGGAGGACAGTGAATCCAGCAGGGAGTCTCGCTCCAGAGCTTTACTGGCTAAACTACAGGAGCAGGTCAAAGCCAGAGAACGGCAAAGCATCTCAAACACACCTGATGAAGATGAGGACCACCGGGGTGATAAAGAACAGAAGAAAAGAAAACGTGAAAAAACAGAGACGGAGGAAGTGCCACGTAAAACGAAGAAGAGTGAAAATGAGAGAAAAACAGATCTTGCTGATGAAGTTGCCAGTTCAGCTAAAAAGAAGAAAAAACACAAAACGTTGTCCACTGAAAATGAGCGCACAGGTAATGCTGCTTTATCACTATGTTTGGTTGTTTTTAAATTGATTTAGACAAGCTGTATATTTTGGCAGATTCAAATAATTTTGACATGTTTAACCACAAACAGAATACAAGTTTGTGTCTCATAACATTTTTTTAAATAAAAAAGGCTTAAATCACATGTTTCATGGAAAGAGAATGAGTAGATACATTAGATAAACTTTTTTATGGCATAAAATGTACATAAAATTTAAACTATGAATATGACATTTTAAAGTAAATGAAAGAACATTTATTTATTAATTTTTTGTGCAGCCCTATTAGGGCATTAACTTTCCATAAAAAATTGAAATAACAGAAAAAAGAAATTTTAACATAAAAAAAAAAGAAAATCTATGAAAACGTAGATTTATTGATGTGTACAAATCAGCATTTATGAAAATAGTTAGTGAGAAAAGTTAGAAACCTGTTACCAATTCTGAAAACTGTTCATAGATACATGTAATTATAATAATTTATAATTGAGTGATTGAAATAAAGCTCTACGTGGTGCCACTATTATGGTACTATTGGTACTATTATAAATGGGTACGTATTCTTTATTATTAGTTAATAGCTGTTCCTATAGTTCATTATTTTACGTTTAATCATAAAAAAAAAACTTGAACATACATTGAAATAACCAAGAAGAACAAAGAAATAAAAAAGAGAAAAGAATATAGAAGAAGAAGTAAAATATAGATTTATTGCTAACTACAAATCAGCATTTACAAAAATATTTAGCAAGAAAATTTGGAACCTTGTTACCAATTCTACCATATTGTTGTTGTTGTTGGTTTTTTTTAGTTTTATATCATTTATTTGATATTCATTTAAGGTTTTTTTCAAATAAAATCACAAAAATCTGGGTCAAATAAACCTTTTTGAAAGTCAATCACCTCCTTTAACTGAGCATTTTTTGAGGGGAAAAGAAGACTTTATTAATAGTCTTAAGTTCTATCCTCCTTTACTGTTTTTGTAGAAAGGGCTTTTTACAGAAATGTGTTATTTATTTTAGGAGATAAGGAATCCAATAATGAAAAGTCTGTAGAAATCACAGAAACCAGTGAAAGTGACAGAGAGGAAAATAAGAAGACTGAAGAATCCATGGAGCCTCAGATCAGTCAGGAAGCAAAGGCAGAAAACGGCTCTTCCCAGTCCGGCTTCCACATCCTGGGTGGCTTCAAAGGGAAGACAGTTCAAAAGGTAGAATGGGAAGTTCTGAATTAAACTATACCAAGCGTTGTGTCTTGTATAAAAATGTTTTTTGCACAATTTCAGGTCAAAAGAGTATTGCCTCAGTGGTTGGCGCAGCCTGACGTCATTCAGAGAGACATTACGAACAACCTCATTCCCATCAGTGAGGTGCCAGGCATCTGTCCCACACTGCTAAAGAAATTAGAAATTAACGGCATACAGAGCTTCTTTCCAGGTAAAAGGGAACAATGTTGGCATCGTTTTAAACATAAATATGATCACACAGACCAAATCTTGACCTCTATTAGTGGAGAGTCTAATGTACATCAGCACTGAAGAAATCAGTTGTAACTTTTTTGTCAGTGCGCATTTATGTATTTGGCAGACTCATTTTTCCAAAGCAAGTTAGACTGCATTCACTTCATCATTGCATTTTATTAAGAACCCATGGCTTTGTTGTTGCTAGTGCCATGTTCCTCTTTTTTAACTACAGGAAGGCACATGAAGGTCGCAGAGCATCATTTATGTTTGTGTTTTCAGTTCAGGCTGAGGTCATCCCTGCCATTCTAGAGAGTGTGGCCTCTGGGCTGCTGGTTGGTCCGGGTGGCTACAGACCCAGAGACATCTGTGTTTCTGCACCTACAGGAAGTGGAAAGACACTGGCGTTCGTCATACCTGTTGTACAGGTACATGTACAAACAATGATTTGCATGCATGTACCTTCATATTGGCGTTGGAACTGTTTCTTTGCTCTGATAAATTGAGGTGTGGAGTTAATTTGGGTGATTAAATACAGCTCATGGCATTTTTTAAATGTTTTTGAAAGAAGTCTCTTATGTTTGCCAATGCTGCGTTAAAAATACAGTAAAAACAGTAATATTGTGAAATATTATTACAATTTAAATTAACAGTTTTAAAATGTAATATATTTCTGAGTTTTCAGCATCATTACTTCAGAAATCATTCTAATATGCTCATTTGCTGCCTAAGAAACATTTCCCATTGAATATAAGAGACAAATATATTTATATGACGTTTATTAATGCAGGCTTTGTCCAAGCGTGTGGTGCGTGAGGTTCGTGCACTCGCTGTACTTCCCACCAAGGAGTTAGCACAACAGGTAATGATTGTTTGTGTTTAATTATCTACTGTATGTAGTATGTCCAGTTATTTATTTATCCATCAGTATTTATTGTTCAGTCTTCCTTTTAATCCCACAGGTGTCAAAGGTGTTTAGCACATACACTGAGGGCACCAATCTAAAAGTGGTCATGGTCACAGGCCAAAAAACATTTGCTGCAGAGCAAACAACGCTCTCTGAAAACAGGTGAGTGTGTTTGTAGGTTTATGGAACAAGGAGGATAACAGTGTATGTGAACTTGATGGACTATAATTGGAACTTAAGTATTTTTAATTGAAATCTTGTGTCTTTGTGTAGAGGAGGTGTTAGCCACAGTTTGGCTGATATTATCGTAGCCACACCAGGCCGACTGGTGGATCACATTAACAAAAACCCCAACTTCAGTCTACAACACCTACGATTCCTGGTGAGCATCACTACAAATCAAATGGACACCTTTAACAATGTCTTCAGTGGACATCTGTAAACAAACAAACAAACAACAAAAAAACAGAACAAAAACTGCTGTTATATTTATTAAGGCCCTATGATTTCTGCGAAACGGAAAACACAGATGGAATCACGGAATCCAGTCCTAAAAACAAAATTTACAGTTTAATGTCACAACTTTGTCAAAATTACCACTTCTCAATTAAATGCCCCTAAGCATTTAATTTTTGTTAAACTTTTAATAAACTGATGTTAAATGGTTTCATTTTTTTAATTAATTAGACATGTTTTTTGATTAATAAAATATAATTTAACCATTAAAAAGAAATCCAGAAAAATTAAAATGGAAAAAAATGGAATCCAGGAAAATTAAAATGATAGAAAAAAAAAACGGAATTTGGAAAAAAACAAAAGGGATTTCATAGGGCCCTAATTTATGCCTAATAACCCAGTAAATCTAATCAAAATGGGAGCTTTGTGGCTTAATTTCTTAATTAGCTTTGAGGACATCTACACTGTTCAATGGTTTTGAGTCAGTAAGAATTTTGAAAGAAACTGATTTTATTCAACAAAGATGCATTAAATTAATAAAAAGTAACAGTAAAGATGTTTGTGATATTACATTTGTGTTGAAAGATTTGTATTTCAGATAAATTTGGTTGTTTTGAACACTGCTCAAAAAATGTGTTGCATTTTGCACAAAAATCAGCACATCAGCACATTAGCATGATTTCTGAAGGTTCATGTGACACTGAAAACTTTGCATCAGAGGGTTAGATTACATTTTAAAATATATTACAATAGAATCAGTTAAGTTGTAATGATCTCACAATATTACTGTTTTGAATGTATTTTTGATCAAATAAAAGCAGCTTTTGTGAGCAGAAGAGACTTCATTTAAAAACATTTGAAAAATTCATTTAAAAACTCATTTCATTTAAAATAAAACATTTGCTTAAAATGTACCCACTGTCAGACCATTCAAGATGTAGATGAGTTTGTTTCTTCATGGGAACAGATTTGGAGAAATTTAGCATTACGTCATTTACTCACCCGTAGATCCTCTGCAGTGAATGGGTGCCGTCAGAATGAGAGTCCAAACAGCTTACGTTTTGCTTTGTGAAGCAAAAAAATATGTTTGTAAGAAACAAATCCATCTTTAGGATATTAACTTCTAACTATTGCTTCCAGCTAAAATATCTCTGTCTAAAAATTGCTTCCTCCAGTGGAAAAGTCATCTGGTCTGAATCAGGGGAGAAATGTGATATTTGTAGAAATAGCCAAAAATACATATTTTAGGTCAAAATTATTTTTCTTTCATGCTAAAAATCATTAGGCTATTAAGTAAAGATAATGTTCCATAAAGAGATTTTTTTTTTTTTAATTTTCTACCATAAATATATTAAAACTTAATTTTTGATATGTAATATGCATTGCTAAAAACTTCATTTGGACAACTTGAAAGGCGATTTTCTCAATATGTTGATTTTTTTGCACCCTCAGATTCCAGATTTTCAAATAGTTTTATCTCTGCCAAATATTGTCCTATCCTAGCATTTAATAGAAAGCTTATTCATTCATTTTTTAGATGATGTATAAATTGCAGTTTTTAAAAATTGACCCATATGAATGGTTTTATAGTCCATGGTCACAAATATGTACAGGCCAAGCACCATTTGCAAGCAAAAACACTCTGAAACCATTCTAAACAAATATGTTGGTGGATTTTGGACAACAGGGGATGGACTTTTTCACTAGAGGAAGTGTTATTATGCGTTATGGAGTCACATTTTGGCCAGAAACAGCGGTTAAAGGCCTTGATGTATTTGTTATTCATTTTGAGTGAACAGTTCATTTAAGCTTGAAAAGGCGTTTAACACAAAGGAATTACATGACAGTAAAGTCAGATGTACATGTTATCTTTCTATTTTCTGTAAAGACAGGTTAACAATGTGTATGTTGCAGATTATTGACGAGGCAGACAGGATGATTGACAGCATGCATCAGTCGTGGCTCAGTCAGGTGACTAAAGCAGTGTACAGAAGCACGGGTGACACACAGACGTCTGTCTTTAGGAGAGTCCTGCCTGGACCAATCACAGTGGCAAGGTAGGATGTCATCTGATTTGTCAGCCAACCCAGTAATCCTCAGTTTGATGGTGTCGGTGCCCACCTTTAAACGTTAAAGTAATCTTGGATAAAGTTTCTTGCTCACCTTCCAAAACAAGAACCTGTGACTGCTGCATTACTAGTTTAAAACAAGCAGCTCAGTATTTATGTCTGTTTGTATGTCAGTTTGTCTCCGCCACAGATTCCTCTGCAGAAGTTGCTGTTTTCTGCCACTCTCACCCAAAACCCTGAGAAGCTACAGCTGCTGGATCTGCACCAGCCTCGACTCTTCAGTTCCACACACACCTGTACAGAGACCATCACACAACGCCAGGACACTTTTAACTTCCCTCAGGGTCTCACTGTGAGTTTAACATTTCCTGAGCATTGTGATCAGACACCAGATGATCTAAACTGGTAACAGATCTTCTGTGCACATCTTTAACATATGGCAATGTCTTACGCAGGAGTATTACGTCCCCTGCACCTTAAGCAAGAAACCCCTCATCATCCTTCACTTCCTGCTTCGGCTCAAGTTTAGTCCTGCTTTGTGCTTCACAAACTCCAGAGTAGGAGCGCACCGGTAATAATTTATTTATTTTTTTCGCGCTCCAGCACGATGCAGATATAGGACTACCGTGTATATTTAGATCCAGGGCTCCAGGCCATGACATAATAATAATAATAAAAAAAAATAATAATAAAAAATAAAAAAGGCAACAATTAATTAAAATGTTGTAACTACTACTAGCAATAGAACTGGAAAACGTATTCATTTTCACAAATCAGTTCTTTCAGTCTGTCCATTTGAATCAGTTTTGCAGTTTGTTTACATAATTAGTTAAAAGTGTTCATGGACGTCTCTACATGGCATATATTATATTACATCACATTAGTTGTTTTAGTTTAATATGTTGATAGGTATTGTTGCTTGTTCTGCAGTATGCCACAGTATATGCCAGCTGTATTATGATTTACATACTTACACTGCCGTTCAAAATCCGGGGACTGTAATATTTTTGTAATGTTTTTGAAAAAAAGTGTTATATTTTTACCAAGGCTGCGTTTATTTAAAAAAAAATACAGTAAATACAATAATATTGTGAAGTATTATTACAATTGAAATGTTTACAAAATTAAATGGTATTACATATTTATTAAATATTTATTTTTACAAGATTGTATTATTTACATATTCTAAATATCATTACATGCATTTTAAAATGTAATTTATTCCTGTGATCAAAGCTGAATTTTCAGCATCATTACTGCAGTCTTCAGTGTCACATGATGCCATGAATTAATTTAGTGAAAAATAAGTGGAAAACTGGTCTTTAAATATGTATTTTAAGATTTGAATCTAGTGCAGTATAGATATCAAGGACTAATTTTATTTTTAATGTAATTGTATGCATTAATTTTAATTTATATACAGGTTTTTTACATTTATTTATATAAACTTTCCAGCAAAAACATGAAAATAGAAGAAAGTGCTTCTGAATGCAATTCTGTAATTTGGTGAATAAATATGGCTCCTATGTCTTTTATTGTTTTTGGCTCCTTAGTCATTTTAATAGTCTGGAGCCCTGAGGTATTGTACTTTAATATAATCATAAATAATTTACAAGGATGCAAAGGGATGTCTAAGAAAAATACACCTAAGAAAAAAATAACTGTATAGACAGAGCACAGAGCAAGGCGGTGTATACAAAATAGGTGCATATACTCTCATATATTTGAGAGTGATCTTTTGCCTAAAATGTAACAAATTAAATGTTTATTACTGTGTTTTTCTTTTTATCTGTCTAACAGTTTTGTCTGTCTATCAGGCTGTATTTGCTCATCAAGTTGTTCGGCGGTGTGGAGGTGGCTGAGTTTTCCTCCAAACTGAGCCCAGGCGAACGACAAAAAACACTGAAGGACTTTGAGCAAGGGAAGATCCCACTGTACGTATGCCTTCAGCATTCACTCCGAGTTTTTCAGGAACAACCAAACCCAACAAGATTTATACTAATGTACTGCTGTCATAACACCATGCAGGGCTGGAAAAACATTTTTTAAAAATTGCAGGGTTCGTACAAGGTGCTTAAAGTGCTTGAAGTACTTGAATTTGACTTCTTGAATTTAATGCCTGAAAAACCCTTGAAAATAGCAAAATTCCTTGAGAGTGCTTGAGTTATTGAAAGATAATGTATCTATGAATTAAGTGTTTCATTTTTTTAATATCTTTAATATCTTTTCACACAAAATTCAAAAAACCAATTTTTTTTTTTTTTTTTTTTTTTTGCTTATTTCAGTTAATACAACTACTAGCCATTCATTTTTGAATTTCAACATTGCTTGTAACGATTTTTAAAAAAGATTCACTGTTTCGAAGTGCTCCAATTGGATTGCTTATTGTGAATCATTTGATTCAAATCGGCACTTCAGATCACGAATCATTCGATTTAGACTGGAACTTCGGAGTGGTTTCGTAAATATACCGTCATGTAAAAAAGTTCGGACACCCTATTGAATTTCATGGTTTTCTGTATCAGGACATAAAAATATCTGGTCCTTGGCAGGTCTTAAATTTTGGAAAATAAATCCTCAGATAAACATCATCACATGACTTATCACACTGTGTCATTATTTATTTAACAAAAATAAAGCCAAGATGGAAAAGCCATGTTTGACAAAGTTAGGACACCCTATAATTAAACTGCCTGTAGATCCTCTTTTAGCAGCAATAACTTGACACATTCATTTTCCATATGACTTTATCAGTCTCTCACTTCGTTCTGGAGGAATTTGGATCACTCTTCTTTTCAACGTTGCTCCGGTTTATTGAGGTTTGTGGGCATTTGTGTATGCACAGCTCTCACCACAGCATTTGAGTCAGGATGAGCTCTGGACTTTGACTGGGCTATTGCAACACCTTGATTCTTTTCTTTTCAGCCATTCTGTTGTAGATTTGCTGGTGTGCTTGAGATCATTGTCCTGTTGCATGACCCAATTTTGGCACAACTTTAGATGTCAGACAGATGCCCTCGAGAGTACTTTGATATACAGAGGAGTTCATGGCCAACTCAATGACTGTGAGGTGCCCAGGTCCTGTGGCTACAAAACCAGCCCAAAATGATCAGCCCTCCTCCAGCATGCTTGTCTTTTGGTATGAGGTGTTTGTGCTGAAATGCTCTTTAGGTTTTCACCAAACTTGGCGCTGTGTTTTGTTCAGATGTAACTTTGCAGACCTAAACTGTGCTGCAATGTTTTTTTTTTCAGATAGAAGAGGCTTTCCTCTGCCAAACCTTCCAAACATGCCATTTTTGTCCCATATTTTTCTAATGGTATTGTCATGAACTTTATCATTTAACATGTTAACTGAGGCCTGTAGAGTCTGAGGTGTAGTTCTTGGGTTGTCTGCCATTTCTCTGAGCTTTACACGGTCTGATCTTGGGGTGAATTTTCTGGGACGTCCACTCCTGGAAGGAGAGGTGTCTGTTTTAAATGTCTTCCACTTGTGAATAAACTTCAAATTGTTTGGAAATGGCCGTATTACTCTTCTCAGATTGATGGCAGCAACAATTGCTTCTCTAAGATGATTGCTGATGTCTTACCTCCTTGGCATTGTGTTAACACACACCTGAAGGCTCCAGACCAGCAAACTGCCAAAGCTTATGCTTTTATAGAGGCGCTCAGACTTGCTGATGATCAGTTAATCAAAGGTATTTGATTAGCAGTGCTTGACTGTTATTTACCCTCTTAATTCCAATGTTAACAGTAAGGGTGTCCTAACTTTGTCACACATGGCTTTTCTATTTTGGCTTTATTTTTGTTCAGTGAATAATGACACGGTGCAATTTGTCATGTGTTGCTGTTCATCTGAGGTTTTATTTTTAAGATTAATAATAAGGGTGTCCTAACTTTTCACATGACTGTATATATATATATATATATATATATATATATATAATATTATTATTTATATTATTATTATTATTATTATTATATTTATATTTATATATATATATATATATATATATATTTATTAAATTAAACAATAAATTTACTGTGGTTTTAATTTGAAAGAGAAGACATTGTTTGATAAGTGAGATCTCTGACTGAAGTCCTTGAAAATAAAAAAGTCCTTGAAAGTCCTGGAATTTCATTTTACAGTATCTGTACGAACCATGTAAATATGAAATGTGGATTCACAGAATTTGAAAGCATCCTATATATATATTGTATGTAATTAAATATTGTTAATATTTTTTACATGTCAGGTTGATAAGCACCGATGCTGCTGCAAGAGGCATTGATATCAACGGTGTGAAATGTGTCATTAATTATGATGCTCCTCAATACATCCGAACATACATTCACAGGCAAGTCAGCATAATACAACAGAAACCCATGGGGGTATTATGTATTTCTTAACCATCGTCAGTGTATATTTGATGAGCGTTTTCATTTGCAGGGTCGGCAGAACAGCAAGAGCAGGGAAAGCTGGGTCGGCATTCACTTTCCTTTTAGAAGTGCAGGTCAGATTTTCATCATGACTGGAATTAATTAACATTTGTGATTTAGTTGTTTTAATCAATTACCATTTAGTGCATTTTATTCAGTACACATATATTATATACATTGTTAAATCACTTTGTGTGACTGTGATTGGCTGAGATAGAGCACATGATCTAGAGGCTGACTGTCACAATAATTATGCTTTTTAATTACCTTACATGTCTTTACTTATCTTTCAGGAGAAGAATTTCCTGCAGATGGTGAGAGATGCTGGTAGTCCTGGCATACAGAGACACTTTGTGCAACCAGAGGCTTTTAAAAGCATGGAGGCCCGCTATGACCAAGCTCTGGCTGAGCTCAGCAAAGTTGTGAAGGTAAAAGTAAAACTGCAGAGCTGCCTGAAACCTTACTGGCAGGTTTTCCAGACATGGATTAAGCCTCTTCCTGGATTACGCAAGTGATTCTACTGTAGTACAAGGCTTAATGTTTGTCTGGGAAACCTGAATTGTGTAAGTTTACACAGTAGTGTTGTGCAGAATTCATTTCATTCATGAGAGTGACTTTGCATTACAGTGACACGAATATGCACAACACACACCCACCTAGAGAATCTCATTAGTCCTCATTAGTCCATCAAGTTCATTTGTTCTCATTTTATTCTAAATATTTAATTTTGAATGACGTTGCTTCTTCATACTGTAATATGCTTTAGACATATTTTTAATTAAAAATAAATCAAAGACTTTACATCATATTATTTTCAGATAACTTAAAGCTAAATGTAAAAATATTTACAGATAAATGTAAAAATATTTCACCTTTTTCAACTTAAAAACACTCAGCTGCTGCTTTAATTTCCAAGTATAATCAACTTGGTCATCTCAACTTAAAGGAGCAGTCCACTTCCAAAACAAAGATTCACAGATAATTTACTCACCCCCTTGTCATCCAAGATGTTCATGTCTTTCTTTCTTCAGCCGTAAAGAAATTTCAGCATTTTTCTCCATATAATGGACTGATATGGTGCCCCGATTTTGAACTTCCAAAATGCAGTTTAAATGCGGCTTCAAACGATCCCAAATGTGGCTGTAAATGATCCCAGCCGAGGAAAAAGGGTCTTATCTAGCGAAACGATCAGTTATTTTCATTACAAAAATACAATTTAAATACTTTTTAATCTCAAACGCAGATCTTGTCTTGCTCTCCCTGAACTCTGTGTATTCAGGCTCAAGACAGTTAGGGTATGTCGAAAAACTCTGATCGTATTTTCTCCCTTAACTTCATAACCAGACCCATAATTACATTTTTGGACATTTAATAAGAGATGACATTACATAGTAAACATGCATGAAATAACAATTGCTTACATTTTATAAAAAAAGCACTTTTTTCCCTTTTTTAACTTTACTTTTTCCATGGTAGACTGCCTATTTAAGTTGAATTAGGCTTTCTGAATAATTCACTGTCATGTCTTTTTGCTGGTGAAAACTTTTTGCTTTTTTTCCTATTTATTTTTTTAATTGGTGCTACATGAGAAGTACTGTGGTGGGAGGGGCTTAGAGCTTAGCAAGCCCACCTGACCCTCTATTGCACTCTGATCTGACACAGATCTACTCCCATAGAGCAGATTTGGGCTCCCAGAAACTGTTGCATTTGGCATGAGTGTGAGAGAAGGGTCTGAAAAGGGTCTTCATCTCTGCAACACATGGGACGAGGTGCATGTTTAGCTCCTAAGCAGGAGATGCACAGAGGTGCCGTTATCACAGAACCACATTTTACTTTAGTGGAAGCCATGATATTGCATTGAAGCCCTTTGCAAAGTCGTCATGTGTTCACCAGTTGACAGGGAAAGTAACGCAACAAACTCTGTTATGGGAAATTTAACTATGACATCTGACTGCAGCATGTCAATTTCAAAGAATATTAGCACTTAAACAAAATAAACAAAAAGAGTGCATTACAAAACCCCAGTGAGCAAGCCAAAGGCATGGTTAAAGAAGATCAGTAAATGGTTTAAATTGCAATTATATGTAATTTTACTGTACAATTAATTATAATGTCACATCAGGTGTTTCTAGAAGTAAACAATATGAATTGTGCAATTTATAGTGAAAAAAACTGTAATACGTCTTTCTTAGGCAAATGTGTAATACATAACATATGATTATATGTTCATACTTAAATAATTGTTTCTTCTTTTACATTTGGGTGCTTTTTGTTACGTTTATTTAATGTTATTTAATGTTTATTTCATTATTTTTTTGTCATGTGATTGTGAACACCCTGAACACTCATCTGTGTATGGCCATGTTTTATGGATCTACTTACGGTGAACATGTAGCTTCTGTTGTAATACAGTGCCCTCCACAAATATTGGCACCCTTGGTAAATATGAGCAAAGATAGCTGTGGAAGTAAATGTGCATTGTTCATCCTTTTGGTCTTTCATTCAAAAAAGTCACAAAATTCTAATCTTTCATTGAAGTAAAACAATAAAAAGTTTGGGGGAAATCTCATTATTGAATTAATTTTTTTCTCTAGTTCACGTTGGCCACAATTATTGGCACCCAATTATTGCAACGTCCTTGTCCCAAGATAACAGCTCTGAATTTTCTCCTGGAGAGTTTGGAGAACACCTGACAAGAGATCAGAGAGCATTCTTTCAACCAGAATCTCTCCAGATCCTTCAGATTCTGACACATTTTTATGTTTGTTTTGGATCATTGGCCCATTATAAGATTTCTAACAGTGGCAGTCAGGTTTAGATTTTTTTTTTTATCTCTTAGTATTTGATAGAATGCATGATGCCATGTATCTAAACAAGATGTCCAGGATCTCTTGCAGAAAAATTGGCCCAGAACATTAAAGATCCAGCAGTTTATTTAAATGTGGACATGGGCTACTTTTTATCCCTGTTTGCAACAAGCCCATTTTGAGTGTTTGCTGCCAAAAAGCTCTTTATTTAGTTTCATCTAACTATAGAAGCCAGTCCCGTTTGAAGTTCTAGTCGTATCTGACAACTGAATATGCTGGAGTTTGTTTTTGGATGAGTGAGCAGGATTTCTCTTGAAACCCTCCTAAACAAAATGTGGTGATGTAGGGGCTATTTACATATTTTTATTTTTAGGCTTTCTGGCCAGACAACTCAACTAATCTCTGCAATTCTCCAGCTGTGATCCTTGCAGAGTGTTTGGCAACTCAAACTGTCCTTCTCACCATCCATTATGACGATATAGACACACATCCTCTTCTTTGTAACCTCTTTAGTTGATTAAAACTTCTTAATTATTGCCCTGATGGTGGAAATGGGGATTTTCAGTGCTTTAGCTCTTTTCTTACAGCCACTTTTCTATTTTGTGAAGCTCAGCAATCTTGTTCTGCACATCAGAACTATGTTCTTTGGTTTTACTCCTTGTGATGGACAGTTAAGGGAATTGGGCCTTTGTGTTCCTCATATTTAAAATCCTGTGCAACAGGAAGTCATGGCTGGACAGTTTTATGCTCCTAGTCACCCTGGTGTGCTAAAAAATTTAAATATGAATGGGAATATACTTCAGAGATATTTTACTCATAAGAATTTCTAGGGGTGCCGATAATTGTGGCTAACGTGAACTGGAGAAAAACATTTTTTTTTTTTTTTAATAATGAGATTTTCTCCGCACTTTCCATTGTTTTACTTCAATAAAAAGGTTAGAATTTTGTGAACTTTTGAATGAAAGATGAAAGGATAAACAATGCAGATTTATTTCCACAGCTGTGTTTGCTCATATTTACCAAGGGTGCCAATATTTGTGGAGGGGACTTTATATCATCTGTATTGTCATGGTGGTTATCCATACATTTTAAAAAGCGATTTTAGTAACAGCCATCCTGTAGTACTAGAAATATTGTCACCATCTTTTTACTGTAAATTTACCAGGATTTTTTTTTTACAGTGTATACAACCCTCTTACACAGCCAACTGTTGGCTCAAATGTGTCTTATATATACCTATACAGGTTTTTTACTGCTTTTTTTGTACTTTAAGCTTTAATGCTAATATTGATATTTCTATGTTTTTCAGGAGGAAAATGTGAAGAAGCGATTTTGAGGAGAAATTTACCTGAGTTGTACATCTGTTTGCTTTTGAATAATGATTTCATGCCATGTTTCATAAAAAAGTATGAAACCGTGTGGACTATACAAGTGTTTTTAATAAAATGTAAAAAGACTTGTGGTTTTTAATCCTTTGTAATTAATATAATTTGTACAGTGTATAGCAATATATTAATTGTACATAATGTAATCTGAAAAAAAAAAAACATACAATCAGAACTAGTAAAAGAAATGAAGCATATGAATGGCTACTATAGACCCATCGCTTAACATTGTGAACTTCTGTAGGATTGGGAGGTGTGTTTCTATAACAAACACAGTTTCACCAGTCACAGTTTGCTTTTTTTTCTTTTTTCACTTTCTTTTAAGAACTCTAGGTTTGCATGTTCAGACTCTCAGTGTTGCTTTCATACCAAGACAGGTTCAAGGTTAAATATCTAGGTGCTAAATTATGTTCATTTAAACAGACAGGACCTCCTACTAACACCAAGGAATTTATGTATAACGTTTCTCTCTCTCTCTCTCTCTCTCTCTCTCTCTCTTTTTTTTTTAATTCAACTTCTCTGTTATGACAATTTTTATTGTCAACGAGCTAAGGGCTGAGGCAAGTTCACCAAAGGAAGCTCTGTATGACATTATTGGGTCAAAAATCCAAATACACTGTTTCTGTCTTTAACACCAATCTCATCTAGTAATTTTAACTTAATAAATGTCAGTTTGGAACTGTCGTAACACTTCAAATATTTACATATTTTACAAATTAATGCAGTTTATAGAATACCATTATTCGGTTTGATATTTTGACTTTTACCTTATGAGAACCCATAACATGGCCCGCTGTGGACATGTTAAATTAACGAAATATGGCTAATGAAAATGTCAAACAGCTTTCAGTAAACCGATACAGAAGTTTACAGTTTGACAAAATGTTATATTTATGATCGTGTTTGTGTCACCTTTATCAGTTCGCTCATTTGCGCATTTGAAAGTCACAATAATATGTTTAGTTTCGTCTAGATCGAAGAAAAGGGGAGAAAATGTCTGTACACCTGTAGTACGTCAAAAACAACTTCAGGTGATGGTGGAGCGAGCGTTTCCTAAACAATAGTAAATCCTACAAGAGCGCATGCGCATTGCGGTTAAATGCTAAAACACTGCAGTTTACTGCGATTTCATCCCGGAAAGGCTTTTTCGCATATCGGTATGTCTATGCTTCATCTCTGTTCCTGACGAGACCTGTTACATTTAACACCGGTAAGAACAATTTGACACTAATATAAAAACATGTATTTGAAATAAAGAGGATAGTGTGACGATAACAGTAACAGTAGCTGTGTTAGCAAGCATGCTACCAGAACAAAAGCAGTTTCGTACTGAATGAATTTTCCTTTTACATAGGTTTACACCAGGTGTGGCTTGTTTTTAGTAATATAATACTCACATTTTCTCATACTAATTCACTTGATCGTTCGTACAGTATTTAATCTTTTTTTTTTTTCACTTGAAAGGCACAGTAGCAGTACAGTAGAAACGTGTTGCCTCCTGCTTAAGTCTCTGGTGAAAATGATTAATAGTACAGTCAGTATTACTACTCGATTACGCTGAGATGTACATAAAACCCTCAGTTTGACAAGCATAATGGCTGTTTTCTGTAGTATTTGTTCAGTGATCATGGCGATAAAAAGTGAGAAGGTAAAGTAAATTAAGGTGATTTGGTTAGTCGAACAGCAGGGTTTAATGGCACACCCAAGAAACAACAATGGGAAAATATTTCTTTTCATTTTGAAGTTACTTGAGACATTTTATATTTTAATTTTTGTATTTTTAAATAATATATAATATGGAGCTCATACTCAAGGATGAAAAAACACTTTAACTTCATTCAGAGCCTCATACTGAGCAACAATGGGAACATTTTGTGCAGTTGTTAATTATATTGCCAAAAATCATATCAGTTGTCACTCTATATCTCTCAATAATATATCTTAGTAAGATGAAATTGAATTTTTTTTGGTCATAGGACTGTGCAATACAACCACAAACATAATTAGGTAAACATACATTGCTTCAATTCATACTGAAATATATCCATTACACGTTACATTATAAAAGCTGATATTGCGTTTACTTTTTAAAGTCATTAAAGATTTAACAGCAAAAAAGACATGTGAACCATGACCTCAAGGTGGACTTTTACAAAATTATACAATTTTATTAAAATTATACAAAAAGTACAGACTATCAGTCAGATGACAGAAGCTGTGTAGTAGATTATGTACAACTGGTTTTCAGCAATGTTGTGATCATTTTAATCATTTAGTAAAAATTGAATACAGTAGGCTTTATAGGGTAATGAAATAGTATAAAAGGGAAAAAACAGGAAATAACAAGTTCAGCCACAGACTCTAGGATTGTTGTTATAAATAAAATAGATAAAATAAAATAAAATAAAATAAAATAAAAGTCTTGGCAGTTTGCCATAAACAAGTGCAGCGATCAACAATACATTTGCAGCATAGGTAAATTATTATTTGCTTTAAAAAATAAAACTTAAGTTGATGCAGAATTGAAGCATGTTTACTGTGAAATGACATAACAGTTTGATTGAATTTCCTGAAATGTATTAGTTGGTCTATTCAGAAAGTCTCTGAAATAAAATTATGCTTGTGTTTGCTACATTATGAGCAATTTCACTGCTGCTATTTCCTGACATGATGCTGATGAAAACTGTATATGCGTGAAAAATACAGTGAGTTTTATAAGCTTAACACAATGCTTTCTGTGTTAGCGAATAGGCTATGATGACCAACAGTGCTGTCTAGGCAGACAGCATACTAGGTTTTAATGCACAAAAATGCTATCTGTATAGGCAGATATGTTAGAATCCCGCAAAATGCAGTCTAGGTCAGTTTAATGCCTGATGCACTTGGTTTTGAGACACAGCTGTCTGTTCTCCTCATTTTTTTTTCTTTTATATGTTAATGTGTTTCTTTGTTATTATTTCCTGTATTATGTGGCTCTATATGTGTACGCTATATAAAGTTTGCTCTTTCATTTTCAGAATCCCATTTTTATGGTGTTTGTTGGATAGAAATATGATGGGTGCACTCGGGAACGGTCGACGTGGCGGTCGCTCTCCGTCTCTGCTTGTGGCGGCTCTCATCGCCTGCATCCTCCTGCTCGGCTTCAACTACTGGGTCTCAAACTCAAGAAACGTCGAGCTGCAGGTTTGACACACTGTGTTTAGATGTAGTCTGTGGCAAGTGGTGGAGTGTGTGGCTGTTAACTGTAATTTTGCTTTGTGTTGTTCTCCAGAGCAGGATATTGGAGATGGAGAGCCGCATGAGGCAGCTTGCTGCAGACAGAGACCGAGAGCAGCAGAGCAAGCTGAAGGCCGAGGAGGAGACGCACAGACAAAACGAGCAGCTAGAGTTAATGGAGGAAACACACCAGAGACAGCAGGAGGAGGCTCTCAACACCTGGAAACACGAAAGAGTATGAAAACACTCATCTTGCACTCACTCACAGCAGTTCAGGTGAAAATTTAGAGACAGTAATAGTGCATTTCCCACAGTATTTAAAGTAAATAAATCATTAAACAGAGAGATTTTAAATAAATTAGCTAACTTAGCATATTAGAATGATTTCTAAAGGATCATGTGGCACAAAAGACTGGAGTAACGAGCTGAAAATTTAGCTTGGCATCCAAGGGGAAAAAAATATATATGTTAATTGGAAACTTTAATTTTAAATTGTAATAATATTTCCAGGGTTCCTACAGGGTTTGGAAAAGTATGGAAAAATGAAAGCAGACTATGGAAAAATATTTGTGTTTCTCGACTTTTGCCCCTATTTAGTTTTTTTTATAATAGAAAATTAAGAATTTAATGAAAATGTATTATACAAGAAGTGAGGTTTCATGGCAGCTTAGTGATTCTTTAGTGATTGTCAAATGCAATTCATTCAAAGTGCACTTTTCATTATGCAAAATGCAGGTTATAAGCATTTTAGGTTTCTTCTCACTATTTTCTTAGCAGTGTATTACTTGGCCTCAAGAACCTTTGCAATAAATAAAAAAATTTACAGACATTTTATGTTTGCACAACAAACCATTAACCTTCGCATATAGGACAATGCGCACTGATCCACCTATTGTGTCATCAAAATACAGCATACTGCCCTAATGAAAGCCAAATTTTAAACACTTTTTTTTTTTTTTTTTTTTTTTAGACCATTGAAATTGGCAAATTTGATGCCATTAGCCCATTTTGTGTCATGCTTTCTCCGCCGCCACAGAGGATGTGTTAAATTGGACATTAGGCCTTGATATTAGAGGTAGTACCATAAGAAAAGCCAAATGTTGAACAAGTAGATCTCTGTTAATTCATGTACATCCATGCTCTTGTTTTATTCAAGATGGCAGTGATGCACAAGGGAAATAAGTTATATAAAACTAGAAATTGTAATATGTAAGTATGCAAAAAAAATCACGTGCATGTGAATAGTTTCTCGAGGATACAAAAAGTTTCTTGTGTGCATGTAAAAGTCTGTATTTTTTATTTTTTTTATTTTTTATTTTTATTTTTTTTATTTTTAGGGGCTCTGTATGCTGAAAATAATGCTCTATGACCCATGTTAAATGTGGTCTGAAAATCTATTGAGAGGTTTGGAAATCTGGGTGTGGAGAAGTATAGAATTTTGAAATGAAAATGTGTAGGAACCCTGTATTTCACAAAATTATTCATTAATTAATTTTACTGTATTGTTAATCAAATAAATGTCTTGGTTTCTTTCTTCTCGTGAACACAAAAGAAGATCTTTAAAATATGTGCAAGTTTGGCATAGCTGAGTAAATGAGTAAATAATGGTGAATTTTCGTTTTGGGTGAACTATTCATTTAAGGATTAAGATTTTTTTTAAATTACAAAATTTTTGAAAATCACACTTTTAAAATTAGTGGCCTATTACATGAAGCTAATTTCAGGTTCAGGTAAGTTTAGTCTGAGCAGTGTTCGTCGCCATAAGCTAAATGGCTTAACTTGTTCTGGAGCAGGTTTTATGTTGGGTAAGAGCAAAGAAACACGTGGCTGACGCAACAAAGCCACTCTTCCTGTATCTCATAAATCAACCTAAAGAATTTTAGAACCTTTGCTGTTACTATTGCATAATTTGCATTTAACAGATCCTTCAAAGTGTACAAACTGGGACACTAGATGGTGCTATAGGGTTATGTAACAAATGTTAATGTGAGCATCCGTAGATATTAATGCCAAACAAATGCTGTCCAGGTAGGAATGTATGCTCTAATATCCAAAAATGATCTCTATATAGGCAGCTCACTAGGTTTTAATACCCAATAATGCTATCTGTATGGGAATGTATTCTTTGATTATTTATTTTCTACTAGATAAAATATTAGGAAATAGCTTGGCATATCTACACTACCAGTCAATAGTTTTTGAACAGTAAGATTTTTAATGCTTTTTTTTTTCTGCTCACCAAGCCTGCATTTATTTGATCCAGAATACAGTAAGATTGTGAAATATTTTTACAATTAAAATAACTGCTTTCTATTTGAATATATTTCAAAATGTAATTTATTCCTGTGATCAAATCTTAATTTTCAGTATCATTACTCCAGTCACATGATCCTTCAGAAATCATTCTAATATGCTGAGTTTGCTGCTCAAGAAACAGTTATTATTATTATTATTATTATTATTATTATCAAGATTTAAAACAGTTGAGTATTTTTTTTTTTCAGGATTCTTTGATGAATAGAAAGATCCAAAGATCAGCATTAATAAATTATGGAATAAATTATGGAATAAATTATGTTTTAAAATATATTAAAATAGAAAATGGTTATTTTAAATAGTACAAATATTTCAAAATTGTACTGTTTTTGCTGTACTTTGGGTCAAATAAATGCAGGCTTGGAGATCAGAAGAGACTTCTTTAAAAAAACATTAAAAATCTTACTGTTCAAAAACTTTTGAATGGTAGTGTAGTAAAAGGTAAAGTCACACTTTCAAAATGAGACTACTTCATATATCCAGGTTTTCCATAACTTGTTTCTTCAAAGGAACAATAAAGAGTTCAAATTAAAATAAGAAATACATTTTAGTTTTTTTCTTATTTTTAGTTGTATCTTATCTGAATGCTTCTTTACATACAAACTACAGAGCAGCTCACCAGGTATTGCTGTAATGCTGTCTGTATAAGCAGGTCTTCTGTCATACCCAAAATTGCTCTTTAGATAGTCAGGTCACTATGTTTTGATGTCATGTTGGATATGCTGAGTGTCTGTTTTTAGTTCTAAAAGTCTGTTCTCTGTCAATAGGAGAATTTGAAGCTCAACATCTCCTCCAGTGCCAAAACAGTGCGAGAAATGAAGAGTAAGTGTCTACTTTAATTTGTCCTATTATATGTGCTTTATGATCCATATCCTGCTTATTCCTTCACATGACTGTTGATTTTCTGTTTTTTAGATCGTATGAAGTCATTAATGGAGAATGTTAATAAAATGCAGAGCGAGCTAAAGTCCTGTCAAAGTAACATGGACACACTGAGTAAAAAAGCCACCAGTGAAGTGTAGGTTAATTCTTAAATGCTCTAATCTAAAATACAAAACGCACTATAGTCCTTAATCAGTATGATAATTGCTGTATGTGTAATGGGATTGTGCAGGACTCAGTGTAACAAACAAATTGAGGCCATGAAAGAGGAATGCAATGTGAAAATTGCAGCTGCCCAACTGGAAAAGCAAAAGACACCTGAAAAAGTTGCTCCACAGGTATGGTTATGAGAAAAAAGTGGCTTAAAATGGCTCATTTGTAGTGATTCCTATCATTGTCTCTTTCCATCTTTACACTGACACAAACTCCGTCCTTCACAGAATGCTGATGGTTCCATACAGAAAGTCTCAAAATCCAAATCTGATGTTCCCCCTACAAACCATTCAGATAAAAATGTGGCAGAATCTCCAAAAGCCAAACCAGAGGTGGATTCACAACCTAAAAACGATGCTCACATCGAAAACAATGAGTTAGTTGTGGAAAAGGATGAGAAAGGTACCAGTTGCCCGTTTAAGTCGTCTTTGTGGTTTTTAGGTGGTTGAGTACTGGCTCAAGTCCCTTATTCAATGCAAGATTACTCAGAAGAGTACTTGCAAAGGTTTTCTCAACAAACCACATGATTTTAGTTTTTTTCCCCATTTTCTAAATGCATGTTATTGATCTTATCTCAAATGATTTATCCATCCATGTGTTTTATTCTTTCTTTTTAATTTTTATTTTTTGACCTTGTGTTGTTTAATCAAAATATTATAACTCAGCAGACAAGATAACTTAAAGGAACACTCCACTTTTTTTTGAAAATAGGCTAGTTTTCCAACTCCCCTAGAGTTAAACAGTTGAGTTTTACCGTTTTCAAATCCATTCAGCCGATCTCCGGGTCTGGCAGTAGCACTTTTAGCATAGCTTAGGTATGATCATCGAATCCGATTAGACCGTTAGCATCTCGCTCAGAAATGACCAAAGAGTTTAGATATTTTTCCTATTTAAAACTTGACTCCTTTGTATTTACATCGTGTACGGACGGACGAAAACTGAAAAGTTGTGATTTTCTAGGTCGATATGGCTAAGAACTGTACTCTCATTTCGGCATAATAATCAAGTAACTTTGCTGCCGTACCATGGGTGCAGCAGGCGCAATATTACGCAGCCGTCAACTCTGCCGGCTGCAACTCTGCAACTACGCAAACTTAGTGCTGGTCACTTTCAAGTGCTGTGTAATATCATTGCGCCTGCTGCACCCATGATACGGCAGCAAAGTTCCTTGATTATTACGCTGGAATGAGAGTACAGATCCTAGCCATATTGACCTAGAAAATCACAACTTTTCATTTTTTGTCCGTCTTTGTACACAATGTAACTACAAACGAGTCAAGTTTTAAATAGGAAAAATATCAAAACTCTTTGGTCATTTCTGAGTGAGATGCTAATGGTCTAATCGGATTCAATGATCTATGCTAAGCTATGCTAAAAGTGCTACTGCCAGACCCGGAGATCGGCTGGATGGATTTGAAAATGGTATAACTCAACTGTTTAACTCTAGGGGAGTTGGACAATGAGCCTATTTTCAAAAAAAGTGGAGTGTTCCTTTAAAGTATGGACACTATTATAGTTATCCTTACAGTTTTGGTTTAAACAGACCTTTAGTATTGTAACTTTCTAACGAGAAACAGAATCCTTTACAACATTCTGTCTGCTCCTCTAAGATGCTGTAATTTTACAAGACTCACCCGTCCCCACCTCCAAACCGACCAATAAGGATGAGATTCTGAACAAACCAGCCAATGAAGAAGTTCCAGAAGCAGTTGTGGATGTTAAAGAACAGGCTGTAAAGGCTCTAGGTAAGGTAACAGAGAAAATCCAGCCATTAAAGCACCAAATGCAAACATATTACTGATTTTCTATCATCATGCAGATACTGTAATGGATGAAGCAGAGATTTTTGACCCAAAGGAAGATGACATGGGGCTGGGAGTCGAGAAGGAGGAAGATGTCAAAGCTGAGGACAGGAAAGTGGAAGACGCCGCAGTTGGGAAGGAAGATCCCATTATGTACGACAATGAGGGCGAGATAGAAAAACAGCTGTCCAAGATTAAAGGTGCTCTTCAGTATCATTCAGACGTATTCATGATATAATTTAATTAATTCATTTACACTGACCAAAATTATAAACGTAACACTTATGTTTTTGCCCCCATTTTTCATGAGCTGAACTCAAAGATCTAAGACTTTTTCTATGTACACAAAAGGCCTGTTTCTCTCAAATATTGTTCACAAATCTGTCTAAATCTGTGTTAGTGAGCACTTCTCCTTTGCCGAGATAATCCGTCCACCTCACAGGTGTGGCATATCAAGATGCTGATTAGACAGCATGATTATTGCACAGGTATGCCTTAGGCTGGCCACAATAAAAGGCCACTCTAAAATGTGCAGTTTTATCACACAGCACAATGGCACAGATGGTGTAACCACACAAGCCCAGGACCTCCACATCCAGCATCTTCACCTCCAAGATCATCTGAGACCAGCCACCCGGACAGCTGCTGCAACAATCGGTTTGCATAACCAAAGAATATTTGCACAAACTGTCAGAAACCTTCTTGGGGTCTCGACCTGACTGCAGTTCGTCATCGTAACCGACTTGAGTGGGCAAATGCTCACATTCAATGGCATCTGGCACTTTGGAGAGGTGTTCTCTTCACGGATGAATCCCGGTTTTCACTGTACAGGGCAGATGGCAGACAGCGTGTATGGCGTCGTGTGGGTGAGTGGTTTGCTGATGTCAATGTTGTGGATCGAGTGGCCCATGGTGGCGGTGGGGTTATGGTATGGGCAGGCGTATGTTATGGACAACGAACACAGGTGCATTTTATTGATGGCATTTTGAATGCACAGAGATACCGTGACGAGATCCTGAGGCCCATCGTTGTGCCATTCATCCACGACCATCACCTCATGTTGCAGCATGATAATGCACGGCCCCATGTTGCAAGGATCTGTACACAATTTCTGGAAGCTGAAAACATCCCATTTCTTTCATGGCCAGCATACTCACCAGACATGTCACCCATTGAGCATTTGAAGAGGAGTGGACCAACATTCCACAGGCCACAATCAACAACCTGATCAACTCTATGCGAAGGAGATGTGTTGCACTGCGTGAGGCAAATGGTGGTCACACCATTTTTTACTGTATTGGGGAGCCCCTTCACATTTTAGAGTGTCCTTTTAATGTGGCCAGCCTAAGGCACACCTGTGCAATAATCATACTGTCTAATCAGCATCTTGATATGCCACACCTGTGAGGTGGATGGATTATCTTGGCAAAGGAGAAGTGTTCACTAACACAGATTTAGACATTTGTGAACAATATTTTAAAGAAATAGGCCTTTTGTGTACATAGAAAAAGTCTTAGATTTTTGAGTTCAGCTCATGAATAATGGGGGCAAAAACAAAAGTGTTGCATTTATAATTTTGGTCAGTGTATTTATTTTCTGTGGTACTTGACAGCATGTCACAGAAAGTTGTTTAATCTGCATTATTATATATCAGAAGTACTTTTGTCTTATGCAACAAAGTTACAAATGATTTTGTGTTTTTACAGATGAAAATCAAGCTGCTGGTCCAGATGTAGAGGATGATGTGGCAAATTATAATGGTGATGATGACAACCAACCGGAGTCTGAGGATGATAAGCAGGCAGAGCTGGCAGAGATGTAGTTCCTGATCACATGATGTGTCTGCTGACAGCAACAATTCTTTCAGCTAAAGACTGTCACGGACTCCCGTTAGTGATCGTTCTGAGCCTCCCAATGGTGGGGGAGAACACCTGCTGTAAAGACTGATTTGTGCTGGGTGAATACTGCACTACTGTGTAATGAAGGATATGAGTTCAAGTCTCATATGTCTTACCAGGACAGGCATGGTGAAAACATTCTTTTTCTAGTACTGAATTTAAGTTAAACTTGAATGTAACTACTACTCTTTTGACATCAAGCCTTTGAATGCATAATGGTGAATTTTCTCTCTGAAATGAAAGATGCTTTGTTCTTGAAAAAAAGCAACAGCTGTTTTGCTACAGAAGCTACTTCATCTTGTCTTAACGGTTTTGTGTTTTGTTTTAATGTCTAAACATTTTAGCTCCTGAAATAGGAGCACAGGAATATTAGATGTTTAGACTGAAAAACACCTATCACTCACTTAATAACAGTGCAATCAAATCTTTTATTTGCTGTAAAAAGTTACTTTTATGTTTATGTAAGAATTGCATTATAATTTCTTTTTAACATTTAATGATGGGAACTGGAATATTTTTTAAAAATATATAGGTTTCTTACTGAATTTCTGATCTCATAATAAATATTCTAGTTGTGTCATTGGTTATTGTGTGCATTTAATAATGGCTTAACAATGTAGATGAGCGATGTCTGGCTGTTTGCCATGGAATGCTAGTATACTACATACAGAACTTAATGTTATTAGCTGTATACTGTTTTTTTTTTTGTTTGTTTGTTTTTTTTACTAGCATAGCATGTATGCTAAATTTTTACATGACTTCACTATTTTGCATATTTAATTGCATCCAGGTATCACAGAAATAGACAATTTGCATTTTAACTTTCTCCAGCCTACCTCTATATAAATTTAGGAAAATAAATGAATGAATTTTTAAAAAACACGATACGAATAAATAGCCTTCCTCTAGTCCAGGGGTCACCAAACTTGTTCCTGGAGGGGCGGTGTCCTGCAGAGTTTACCTCCAACTTACCTCAACACACCTGCCTGGAAGTTTCAAATATACCTAGTAAGACATTAATAAGCTGGTTCAGGTGTGTTTGATTAGGGTTGGAGCTAAACTCTGCAGGGACACCGGCCCTCCAGGACTGGATCCGGTGACCCCTGCTCTAGGCTATAATACAGTCGTGTAGCCAGAGGGCCATCTGTCTTAAATTCAAGGTTGTTCAGCTAAATGAACCAAGTTTTTATTAAATTTGAGGAGTATTTTTCAATTGTTAGTTTTTTTGGAAAATGTCCACATATGCAATTTTTTAACATACTCTGAATAAGGAAGGCATTATAATGCTGCCAAAGAAAATAGATATGACCGATTATGTGATGACTGATGTTGGACCAAAACATGGCCGATTAGTTCACCTCCCGAATCAGAAGCTTATCGGTCAAGTGACAAACGCTATATTGTTTTCGCTACCACATCACATTACAGAATTTTAACATGCATACTAAGACTAAAACGTACTAAAATAGGAAAAAATTGCATTACTTTACATCTTCCCTTCTGTCACTACCAAAACAATGATGACATTTCGTTTGTGAATGTTACAGTAGAGATCATTTTAGATACTTTTGGGCCCAGCTCAAAGATGCTAATCAGAACATAGTTAGCTAGCACTGTTCTGAGCAGTTGTACACACATAAAAATGACATTTTATTGATTAACACCAAGAAAAAGATGTGACTACCGAAAATTCACTAAATGTTTTGATCATGACTGTTTTGGTATTGACAGTTTTAGATATTTTGAGCCCAGCTCAAAAATGCTAATCAGCACATGGTTACCTAGCACAGTTTCCACCAGTTGTACACATAAATACTAATGGTGTTTGGTAGTGACGTTCTTTAAAGTTACAGATTTTCAGACTTTTGAACACAACTCACTGTCGGAGAGAAAGTGCAGCTAGTATTGATACCTAAAGAAACTGGTAAACTGCTACCCAGAGAACAATGCTTCCCTGACTTCTTTTCATGTCTTCCCAAAACTCTTCATTGTGGTGAACAGCACATTCCAGGGCCCAGTTAATGGCAGGGCACCTCTCTGACCAGATAAGTGGACAAAAGTTTGCTACATCTTGGATCTTGGTGGGCTAACACAAACAAACTGTCCAAAACCCTTAGACAAAGATGCTAGGACAACAGCCAGACACCACTTAGAGGGCAGGAAGAACACCTCTAGTACCAAGCCCGGAAAGCACATGACAGGTCTCAAGTTTCTGCTCTTTTACCCACACATAGACAAATTCCTAAGGTTTTGGCATGTGACTGTCATAAAAATGAATAAACCAAGTACGTGAGAAGTACAAGTGGATGACTGCATTTGTGAAACCTACCAGCTGCTATGAATATTGCATCATGCTGTATGGCATGGTCAACACCCCATCCATATTCCAGGGTTTAATGAATGAGGTAATCCGGGAGTACATTCACTGCTTTATGCTGGTATAAATGAATAACATCCGGACATGGGGTACTACCAGAGCATAGCAACATTGTCACCACCTTTTGGAGGTCCTCAGTAAAATATGTGAGTACGCAGAAAAATGCTCCTTCCATCAGTCTTCCATGCAGTTCTTCAGCTATTACGTCAGTGAAGACTGTATCAAAGATGGAAGAGGGGAAGGTCAAAGCTTTATGATGTGGGCCCACTCCCACAACCATTATGGAGTTTCCTGGGCAAATTCCTGGGATTTGTAAACTTTTGTCACTGATTCATTAAGAATTTCAGCTCCTTTACTGCTCCATTCACCTCTCTTCTGTAAGGTAGGTCCAAGTCTGCTCTGGAACTGATGCCATCACTGCCATGCAAGATTTATGGAACCCAGATCCAGACAAACCCTTTATTGTTGAGTTTAAGGCCTCGACTTCTGGTGTAGGAGCGATGCTTTCTCAACAGCAGGGAAAGCTACCACGACTCCACCCGTGTGTCTTCATCTCTAAGAAACTTAACCTGGCAGAACATTACTATGACATTGGAGGAATGGAGGCATTGCCCTGAACTCCAGACAAGACAGGTGAGCCTTATTGTTGACTAGATTTGATTGAACTGTTTCCTATTGTAAGGAACCTAGAATATAAAGGCCAATTATCAATGCAGTCCAGTGGTCCCTGGATGATAGAATCAGCAAAGCCAGTGCCTCTGATCCAGCTCGACTGGGGTGTCCTCTGGACCACACCTATATACTCAGATGTCAATTGATCTCTCTGATAAAGTCAGTGCATGCATCCATGGGCACACCCCACCCACAGACAAATCAGACCATCTCGCTGTTGCAAGATGATTCCGGTGGCCTGGCACAACTGGCATAGCTAGGATGCCACATGCAAAACACCATGCCATTTGCCATCTTGCAAACTCCTACCGCTGCCCATTCCTCATCAACTCTGGTCACACTTATTAGCAGGCTTTATCATCGATTTACCATGGTGTGATGGGTCCGTTGCCTTCCACCTGCATTCCTGTAAGATTCTCCAAGGCCTGCCATTTGATTCTCCTCAAAGGACAATGAGTAATTTATGTCTTCTGTAATTTCTATCTCCCCAGGTTTGGATAGTCTTCTTCACTCTCCTAGGTATGACCATAAGTGTCTCCTCTGGATACCATCCCCAGTCAAATGGGCAAATGGAGAGGAAGATTCAGGAGATTGGTCACTTCCAGAGGACCTTCTGCCATGCCCACCAGAACTCCTGGATTGGTACATGTCAGGAACAGCTGATGCAAGCTTGACTGACACGCCTTAGCTAATGCGATGCTTGATACACATCAGTCTATTTATTTTTCTATTTTACCATCTTTAAACTGGAAAACCTTTGTGATTCTAATTCAAGTGTAAAACCCTGCTGAGAGTTCAGGAGGTTACAGTTTGTTTCCCAAGAGCAGCGGTTCTCAATTCCAGTTCTCGCGCACCACCACTTTGCCTATTTCGGATGTATCTCTTATCATGTACAAAATTTGTTCTATTCGAACGTAAGTGCCCTGCGAAGTGGGCATCACAGGATTTTCCACCATGATTCCAGTTTGAAGCGAGCATGTATGTTCCATTTAAAGTGTGCGAGACATGAATTTAAATTGTATTTATTTACAGTTGCATTTATGTCACACTTCTCTAGTAAGATTAATCTGTGTGTGAAGACGCTGCAGGCAGTGGCGTAGCGCAAATTTGTGAATGAATGTTCCGAAGTGAAGTAAAGTGGAGTAGGAAACAAAGAATGTAGGAACCATGTCAATCGGAAAACGAAGCTCAATTCTAACGAGCTGGTTATTGGAATCAGGTGTGTTAACTAAGAGAGATATGCAAAATATGCAGAGCGGTGGGGCGCGAGGACTGGAATTGAGAACCGCTGCCCGCTGTTTTGTAGATTCAAAAATTGTACATTGTAAAATTTGCAATGTATGGGATGGCCTTTGTGGTGTAATGCTCTATTTAATAACTGATTGACATATAGTTTGTGAGTTAGACATGGAAATGGACATTTGTATCATTTATGAAAATGGTGGTTTAAGCAAATTTAAATGTTTTAAGAAAATTAAGTTTAGAATATGAGCCTGACTGCTCTCAAACAGCTAGCCATTATACGTTCCTGTTTCATGACCAACGGTCTATCTTAAAACATGCCTCTTAGTAGCATTTACATTTTCCTTTTGTGCTTTACTAATTTTTCATTTTTCAAAGTTTCTTGCTCAACATCTGAATTCAGCTTGGAGGGAGATTACTTATTGGGTGGCCTTTTTGCTTTACATGAAATTGACTTTGTGACACCTGTTTTCACCCCGGAGACCACTGAATGTTTCTGGTAAGCAAGGATCTTTTACCAGTCTAGGGTTATCAGTGTACAGCAATTTTAATCAAAGCAGCATTTCCTCATTCCTCATTGTTAAACTAAACATTCAATACATGCTATTAACTTCCTCACTGATGTTTTCAAGGCACAGTTCCTCAAAATCTGGCTATAAGATGTTTCAAGTAATGAGGTTTGCTGTTGAGGAGATTAATAACTCCACCACTCTTCTGCCCAATGTTTCTCTGGGCTATGAAATTTTTGACCATTGTTCTAACACAAGGAATTTTCATTCAGTCTTAAGATTTATCTCAAAGAATGGATCAATAAGACCTAAAAAAAACCTAAACAACTATCAGCCTAAAGTGATTGCTTTAACAGGGCCATATGGAAGCACAAGAACTATAACTATTGCACCACTGATCACAATGGACCTTATACCAATGGTAAGTACTTACACACTTAATTCCTACCTTTTGTTCAGGTTTACCAATTTACAGTGCTAATGAAATGGAGTGTTTTCTTCTCTTTTAAAGGTGAATTATGGAGCTGCTAGCTATGCATTAAGCAATAAACTTCATTATCCTTCTTTTGTAAGAACAATTCCTAGCAACAAAGATCTGGTAGAGATGATTATTCACATCATACGATGGTTTGGATGGAACTGGGTTGCCTTTCTTGGTAGTGAAGATGATTACAGTTCAGATGGACTAAAACTGTTTAACAAGTATATACACAATACTGGCATTTGTTTGGCCTACCAAGAGGGTCTGAGCCTAAATGCAAACTACAGTCTAGCGCTTAAAAAGATTGATAAGCTCAACATCAATGTCATTGTAGTTTTTGCTTTGACACAATATGCAAGCAAAATTATCAAAGCAGCCATAGCGAACAACATCCAAGGCAAAGTATGGATTGCAAGTCAAGCATGGGCTATGAATCAACAGATTTCAAGAGAGCCAGGAATTGAAAAAATCGGCACAGTCATTGGCATTACAGAGAGACTGTTGTCATTGCCAGGATTTGATGAATTCATCTATAAAGCCAGAGGAGCACTTGATGCTGGTCATAATGATAAAGCTGAGAGTGACATTCAGAGTAAGAGTGAGACATGTAATCAATGTTGTGATTACTGTTCATTGCTGACCACAGAGAACATTATAAATGAGAGTCCCACACACTCCTTTGCCATCTATGCTGCCATATATACCATAGCTCATGCCTTACATAAGGTTCTGCAGTGTGACATGAATGGATGCCCCAAAAATACAATGGCCAAGCCATACATGGTAAGTGAATTCATTTGAATCCATAACAAGTTAAATTATTATTTTAATTACACTATTGAAGTAACAATGTTTTAATTAATTTAATAATATATAAAATTAATGCATATTAAACATTGTTGTGTTATTGCTAATTATTGTACAACTGTCACGCTCAGACGAAGCACACAAACAACGACGTAAATAAACGAAAGGTATTTAATAAATCCAACGGGGAACACAGGAGACACAGGAACACAGGGTAGTAACATCAACGTCCAACAAGGCAAGAGGGGAAAACACACGCTATATATACACACAGACTGATTACAAACAGGTGCAGACAATGAGGGAGAAACCAAAACACACAGAACTGCAGGGGAGATGCTGGGAGAAACCAACTAGATAGTCCAGGGGTGTGACATTACCTCTCCCTCCCGGAAGGCGCGTCCTCGCGCCGACAAACAAGGAAAACACAATGTACATAGTCTTAGGAGGGGGTTTAGGTGGAGGACGGACTCCCGGGAGGAGGGCAAAATCTGGAGTCCAGGGTGATTACGGAATAGTCCATGGAGGTGATGACGGAGGGGGCTGGAGCAGGAGGAGCCAGGTGAGACCCAGACCGCAGCCATGATGGAACCCCACGGTGGAGCCGATGGAGGGAGGAGCCATGGTGGAGGAAAGGCTGACGACTCCTGGGGGCCTGCGGAGCAGGTGGTGGTAGAGCCCGAGGCGGAGACGGAGAGCCGATGATCCTTGGCGACACCGAGGATCCGGAGGGCCCAGGCGGAGCCCAAGGCTCTGGCGACCAAGGCGGAGACGGAGATCCGGAGGTCCGCGGCGGAGCCGGAGCGACAGAGGGCCGAGGCTGTGCCCGCGGGAGGGAGGAGGTCCACAGAGCTGGTGGGACGGAACGACGAGGCGCAGCCGGAGGAGTATAGTCCAGAGGCGAAGGTGGGGCGACGACTGACCAGGGCGGAGCCGGAGGGACGATGGAGCCCGGTGGAGCTGGTGGACCGACGGGCGACGGTGGAGGCGAGGGAGCTGAGAGACGGGGTGGAGCCGCAGGTTCGGAGGACCGAGGTGGAGTCCAGGACTCAGAGGCTGAAGGCGGAGATGACGGATCCTCCAGCCATGACGCCGATGGTGACTGGCAGGCCTGCGGCGAACCCACCGCACAGATGGTGAGCTGAGGGTGAGCAGAGGGACTGACAGGTAGCATTGGTGGCATGGCTGAAACCTTATGGTTATTTAACTGAGGAAACTGAGGGAGGGTGGGTGGGAAATCCATGCATGCTGACATTTCAGAGTTTATATCCTTAGAATACATTAAGTCCTGTTTACCGTCCATTTTAAATTCTCCCAGTTCCAGATCTTGCTCACCCTCAGCGGTGGTGCAGTGGGTGATGCTGTTCTCAGCACTCTCACGCTCCGCTGACACTACCACCGTCGCGGGAATTGTGGCCGGCTCTCGCACCTGGTCAGACGCAAATTCCTCCAGCTCCGTGGCGACCGCTCGCTCTGTCGCTCTGATGGGCGATGGCTCCTGGGTCGCGCTGGTAGAGTGGGATCCGTCTGCGGTGGGCTCGGGCTCGGGCTCGGGCTCGTGCTCCGCGTGTCGGGGTGGTGGTTGGCTGGGTTCCGGGTCCGGAGTGGCACTAGCGAGATTCTCCAAGGAACAGGCGGGGAACGAGGGTTTGTTTCTCGCCAGTGTCCACTCCACAAACGCGGCAAAATCCGCTCAAGGGCCGTCCTCGGACGACGGCGCTCTGCATGACGCGTTGAGGCTGGCGTCATAGAACGCACAGAGCGTCGTCCGGGTAGCTGGTGGTGTGAGCTACTAGCTGGAACATGATGGTATATCCCTCGAGCGGTAATTCCCCCTGCTTCAGCCGAAGGAGGATGAATTCTGGACGGAGTAGGGAAGCCATGGGGGAAACACAACGGAAACAAAAGACTGAGGAAAAAGTGACGGAAAACAAAACGGAGGGGAAAACACGAAAAAACTGTTTAGGTTGGACGTTCTGTCACGCTCAGACGAAGCACACAAACAACAACAACGTAAATAAACGAAAGGTATTTAATAAATCCAACAGGGAACACAGGAGACACAGGAACACAGGGTAGTAACATCAACGTCCAACAAGGCAAGAGGGGAAAACACACGCTATATATACACACAGACTGATTACAAACAGGTGCAGACAATGAGGGAGAAACCAAAACACACAGAACTGCAGGGGAGATGCTGGGAGAAACCAACTAGATAGTCCAGGGGTGTGACAACAACCATTATCAATTATTTATTATTGTTTTTATTTGAACACACAACAGCTTCTGGAAGAGATAAAGAAGTTGGATTTTCCACTCAGTGGCCGTCAGGTGAAATACGATGATAATTATGATCCAACTATCAGTTATGCAGTTGTGCTGTGGCACACTGATGTGGATCCTCCACAGTTTGAGATGGTGGGAACATATGATACACATCCAGAAATTACCCTTACCATCAACAACTCTCTCATGCCCTGGCGTAACAAATCTGTAAGTCATTTTTGTTAAGCCTTCATCCAAACATCTAGCTTTACCATTTTACAAAATTCAGTTTATCATGATGATGAATGAGAAAGATGAGGAGATTAATAACTCAACCACTCTTCTGCTCACTGTTACTCTGGGCTGTGAAATGTTTGACCATTGTTCTAATACAAAGAATTTTAATTTAGTCTTAAGTTTTATCTACTTAAGTGTTATATACTAACCCATGCAGGAGATATCAATTTGCAGATAAGCAGAAAAAAATTAAATAAATGCAATTTATAGAAATAACAATGTGTTTAATTTTCAGTCTGTGTTAATTGTTTGAGGGCACTGATCTTAATTTATAAATTGAATAAAAATGTGTAAAATATGTTTTTCTGTAACCTCAATTTAATAACATTAAACTTGTTATTAATTTCCTGTTCCTTAAAGGTTCCCTTCTCAAACTGCTCTGTTGAGTGTAAGGCAGGATATTCAAGGCAACCTGAAGGTTTTCATAGTTGCTGTTTTACTTGTAAAAAATGTCCATGTAACAGCTATGTGGATTTTTCTCGTAAGTACCTTAGGTGGTGGGTAATGACAACTTGGTATTTAAAAAGATAATCCACCTAAAAAAAAAATGATTTCAAACAATGGAGATCGTTTGAAACTGTATTTCTTCAAAATATTGTGTGACTTAGAAAGCAAAATATTTTCCCACATCCTTTATTCTTATTATACTGTAGCTTTTAGCAAATACTATTACTAAATATTCACATTATTTTACTGTTGTTTTTTTTTTTCAGGGGACCCTTATACCTGTTATCCATGTGCAGAGAGTGAATGGTCTGATGAGGGCAGCACGACATGTAAGACACGCTCTGTTGTCTATCCTCAGTTTGCAGAAATCCCCTCCATCATTGTCATGGTTTCTGCTGCATGCCTAATTATTCTCCTTATTGCCATATTTTGCCTCTTTACCTACAATTATGACACACCGGTGGTGAAGTCTGCTGGTGGCAGCATGTGTTTCCTCATGTTGACCAGTTTGATTTTGTCTAGCATAAGTGCGTTCTTTTTCTTTGGAAAACCCACATTTGTATTTTGCCTCCTGAGAAATGCCATATTTGTATTTTTCTTCACTGTTTGTATTTCCTGTTTGACTGTCCGTTCCTTTCAAATTATTTGTGTTTTTAAAATGGCTGCTCAGTTCCCTAAAGTGCACAGCCTTTGGGTAAAACACAATGGCCAGTGGCTCTTCATTGCATTTACGACTTTCATTCATTTCCTTTCTTGTGTGATATGGATGACTGTCAATCCTGTCAAACTTGTCGCTGACTCATGGACTTATAAAGACCAACTTATGCTTATTTGTGAAAAGGGTAATTCTATAACCTTAACCATAGTTGTGTTTATAAGTTGGTTTCTTGGTTTCCTGTGTCTGTTGTTTTCTTACATGGGAAGAGATCTGCCGAAAAATTACAATGAGGCCAAATCAATAACTTTTAGTCTCATTTTGTACTATTTGACCTGGATTGCATATTTCACAGCATATCTCACTATCAAAAGCAAATACATTGTTATTTTGAATGCAGTGGCCCAGATATCCAGTATAAATGGAATTCTCTTCAGTTATTTCATACCAAAATCTTACATCATGATCTTCCAACCACAAAAAAACACTGTCGCATACTTTCAAACATCTATTCAGAACTACACCCAAACCATTAGTAGGTCTTAGACATTAGTCTTATGCATATAAAGTGTTTAGAAATTTACCTCAAGCTCTTTTTTAGTGGTTTAGATTTTTCACTATTATGTCACCTTAAAAAAACACATAGGCAAAGTAGAGAATGGAGATCAATTCTGATTTCATTCAGCAAGTAATTTTGTTTTGTTGATAGCTTGTACTTTACCATGTTCTGTTTATATGCTAATATTTACATTTAAATGAAGCATGTTACATACATGCTCCCTTTTTTTGATCACTTTTAATAAAGAGCATTTTCAAAACTTCCATGACTTAGTGTCTAAGTAATACATATGGATTTGGGAGGTGTGGATCAGCTATCTTCTATATTTGATGACATGCTGAGTGTCTATTCAAACTCACAATATATATTTTATATACTAATATTACAGTTATACAGCCACAGCAGTTTTTAACCCATTTATTTGGAAAACATGCATACATCCAAACAAACACCAACCACAACAATATTTTATCTCTGAAGTTTACAGGTATTTTCAAATTATTTTAGAGTTTCCCAAACTATGGTCCAAAACGCAGAAAAGAACACAGTCTCTTAATATTACGAAACATTTAATTTTACTTTACAGTTATACACTATTATTTTCCAATAATACATTAAAGGTTATACATTTTCCAAAATATATTCTGAGCTTTACTTCATTTAAATGTTTTTTTAAGTTTTAGAGAAGTGTACAAATAAGCTCCTACATTCTAAATACGATCCATCCAACAATATTGAGAAAAAAAAAAAAAAAATCCATGTTTCCAAATGTTACAAATGTCCACGTTTGCCACTGCAAAGGAATGTACAGTGCATTAGATTAGATTGTTTAGATTGTGGAAAATAGTATGTGCAGTTCTAGTATCTATTGATGATATAATGTGACAATTGTTGAGTGACGAATCTAGATTATTGCCACATATGCAAATCATTAGAACTGATGCAGATACAAGGTTGCATGTTAAGCAAATTTAAAAATGTAAAGCATGTGTGAATAAACTCCTGACTGTGCCAAAAGCAATGGATTTTCTGAAATGGTATAAAAAATCACCCCTATAAATTTATAATTGTTTCAGTTCAACAATTATATTCTAGCAAATAAGAACATTTGCCCTTTGGTAACAACATTTGCCACTAGTTTAAAAAAACTCAAAGATTTAACTAAATCTTGGCTACAATTAGAAAATCATGAATACATTTTTGAAGGACTGATAATTTTGTTATTTAACAGAGGTTAACTGGATACACACAGTTCACAAAATTATACACCAGCTTATCCAAATTATACATACATTTCATTATCAAACTCTGTATTATTTTGGGGGAAGGGTGACAATCTGTACCTCACACTTTTGTTTGTCCTTGAAGGTGCACATGATAAGATAGCTTGCACTTTATCTTCCTGCGTCATGATGGGTTCTCCTTGCATCAACGGCACTTGCCAATATCCTTTGCATAAGTCAAGTGTTGTTAAGCACTTAGCTTTGCCTAGTAGTTTAACTATTTCAGGCTACATGTACATTAATTTCGTTTTAAAATGCTCTCCGTCCACATTAGTCATAAAACAATGCAGACAAATCATTGTAATGTTATGTAAGCAATTAAAATACATGGAAATGGAATGGAAATAATGGAATTTCTTCACCGAAACTGGATTCTCATTGTTGGTTAAGTCTAAGTCAACCCAGTTAAGGCCAAATTGAGGATCAAGCACTGCAGCCAAGAAATACACATCATGGTCAAACTGGTCCTGGTCCCTGTTTGGAGCAGATCCAAGGTCAAGGTCAATGTCATTTTTATTTATATGGCACCTTAAAACAACATTAATGCTGAAACAACATTAATGCATTAATGCTTCACAATAACACAATACAATAAAAAAAACTTACAAAGTTTAGCAATTAAATTAACAACTTAAACCATAAAACCAAATAAAAATAAGAATTCAACGCACTAAGACCAACAAATCAAAAAATTATAAATAGGCCTGAGAAAAGAGATACATTTTTAATTATTTAAATGCAGATAAAGAAGATGATAACCTTACAGATTGAGGTGAGTGTTTAAAGTGTTTAAATTCAGTACCATGGGGATTGTCACCATTTTCTTACCATCAGTAGGGTCTGTTGCTTCCGCAAAAGGAGAGAACAGCACCTAAATCCTTCAGCTGATTCCATTTACTAACTGAAAAAAGAACATGCTGAAAGTCTGTAGGCTACTTCAAATTTGGGTGAGACCCCTATGGTCAAGTGTTGTAAGGGCCTGTAGTTACCTGAATGTGCTATTCCAGCATGTGGAATGGATCTATGTGTCCCAAATGCAGCCTCAAATTGCTGTTTAAACTGAGTACTTGTGTTTAGTAATGAGGTGAATTTTGACATTTTGGCAAGTGCTGAAAAGTATCGTCTTTCCAGGTCACATCCTCCCAAAAACTCTTATCCTCCAAGTCTCCATGTTCCACATCGCTGCCATCACTGTGCTGCTCGTCCTGTGGTAGCTTAACTTCAACGCACATTTCATATTTGCTGAGTTATTAGTGATGATGTACTCAACATTACTTGCTATGTTATATTCATCAACAATTTTGTCAAATGACATGTCTATGTTCTATCCACTGTGTTTGCCACAAAAACACCTATATTTGAAAAGAAATTACTACAGCTGAGTTTCTTCTTGGTTAAATCCATGGGCTGTGACACCAAAGAAAGACTGCATTGTTTGAGGACACAGAAGATTGCGCCTGAAGTTTTCTTTAATGTCATATTAAATATAATAATATCAAAATCTTTTACTCCTTCCACCACTGGGATCAAAAGCTATGACCGCATTAAATTTCAAAAAGTCCATACAAAATGTGAGAGCACCATCTTTCTTTGAAGGTGATTATTATGCTGTAGGAGACTCATTCTTCCTGACTTATAACTGAAGCTTATCACTGGCACTCCTTTCTGCTGTATGACTGTAAGATCATCTAGTACTGGGAAGATAAGCCTCCTCTTCCTCTTCCACCTTGCTCACAGCTGTTCTGATCAAGAAACTTTTCTCTCATGCCACGGACTTAGAAGGTTAATATGAAAAACTTGAAAGGATAGACTGTTTCATTCATTATGTAGGGAGTAATCAAGATCCATGGCCACATAAGCTGCCCTCGCCTTGCCAGATAAAAGATTTAAAATATGCACCCAGTCTTCTCTTGGCCATCGGCGTGCTTGAGCGATGCATTAAATCATTAAATAATGTTCTTTGTCTTCATCATTGTTGCAAGGCAGCATTCTTGGGTCTGAAAATCCCTGTTACAAACCATCCACTGAAGGTAAGCTGAAGTAAGAACATGAATAGATCACATGGAGGACTGGGAATCACACAACATGAACCAAGAACAAAACTCTCTCTGAGTGGAATGAGCTCTCACAACCATGGGGCATGGCTCACCTTGTGCCTGGTATGCCAAGGTAATGACATCCACTGGTCCAGGGATAGGCAACACCGGTCCTGGAGTGCCACTGTCCTGCAGAGTTTAGCTCCAACCCTAATCACACACCCAACACACCTTAACAAGCTAATATAGGTCTTTAGAATCACAAGGTATACATGCTCACCCTGAAGCAACAGCTGGAACAGGCGAAGGGCAGGCAGTACTGCTAGCAACTCAAGGCAATTAATTTGCCACTGCGGTCGAGGTCCTGTTGAGGTGCCCGTTGCTGCAGCTATGGATGCCATATGCCCCAGGAGCTTCAGAAATCTTTTTTATGGGGACCGCAGTTTTCCCCCTGAATGAATCGAATTCGGCCATCTCAGCACTAAATGGGCATACTCATTTGTGAAATGAGTTCAAGAAGAAAAGAGATGCTCTGCACAGGGGAGAACTTGCTCTTTTCCCAGTTTACCTGAAACCTCAGATGGCTGAGGTGCCTGAGCACCACGTCCCTGTGCTCGCACAACAAGTTTCGTGCGTGAGGTATTACATATAAGCCAGTTGTAGATATTAAGTTACCAAATGCCCACCTCCAATGGAGACCGTGGAGCAATGGCAGACTGTGCAGTATTAGCAACCTGGACCGTGGAGCATTGGCAGATCTGGTCCGTGGAGTAGTGGCAGGTCTGGACCATGGATCAATAGCAGACCTGAACCATAAAGCAAAGAAAGACTGTGAAGTGGTGGACCTGAATCATATCAGAGGCGAAGGGTCATGTGGCTATGGTGTAGCCAGTGGAGATGGAATCCACTAAGGTGGAGCTGGCACAGGTGATGACAAAGGGTGGCAAATCACAAAACCACTGGAGATCAGGAGGCCATGGTAGGACAGAGGCCCAATAAGGAGATAAGGAGGAAACAGCAGGACAAAAACATGCTGATGTAGATGTAAAGTTTGTGAATGGCTTCGATAGTTGAGATGGGGCACAGAGTTTGTGAACAGCCTCCGTGACCATGACACGGGCAATAGACGCAACATGAACAGACTTTGTGGTCATAGAGCTGTAGTGGTTGCTGTCACCTTTGGAGGTGCTGTAGCAGTTGCTGCTGCTTCAGAAGGAACTGTAGCCATAGACAGAGGAATGACCTCTGAACTTGGACTTGGGATGACCAGACTTGGAAGCACTGAGACTCCCGGGCTAAAAAGCATTGGATATTTTTTCCTTGACCTTCCTGTCTGCTCACATAGACCTCAGATGTGGATCCATCACACTAGGTGCCAGTCTTGTCTGGCCCAAGATAGATCCAGTGTGCATGACGGGAGGAGACTCTGATATGGTGGCCATGACATGACATTTTTCTGTCCTGTGTGGGCCTGATGTCTCCCCAGATTAAAGGGGTCATATGATGTTGCTTAAAAGAACATTATTTTTGTATTTGGTGTAATGCAATGCGTTTACGTGGTTTGAGGTTAAAAAAACACATTATTTTCCACATACTGTACATTACTGTTGCTCCTCTGAACCCGCCTTTCTGAAACACATTGAGTTTTACAAAGCTCATCGTTCTGAAAACCGCAGTGATCTGATTAGCCAGCTATGTGCGTTGTGATTGTCCGAATACCTTAAGCGTGTGACAGAAACGTTACGCCCCTGTTGTGATGTCTTGTCCTGGCATGACAAGACAAAAACAATAAAATCTATTATAAATGAGGCATTTGTTGGATCCAATGAGGACATAATTACTGATTATAATGACTCATACTGTCTTTTTACGCATTGCGTTGCGTCGTGCAAACATAACACCATGTCTGCGTTTGTGATCGTAAAAACTACAAACAAGCGAACTATTCTACAAACTATTCTACACTGCTCAAATCTCCCGTTTGAATAGCAAATTCTTTAAATATGAAAATGTACTTACAAGCTGTGAATCAGAAGCACCAGACTGTTCTTGCAAAGTTGGAATTGTACATAGCCGGCATTGTAGGCTACTCTCCCAAGTTCAGGAAACAGTCCTCCATAAAAAACATTTGAAAACAGTGTTGAAAATGTAACTTAACCACTGATTTATAGTTGTGTACTCATTTGGAAGGCCAAACAAAATGTTTTCACTTTTGCAACGAAACACACAGCGTCTCTACAACATGCTGGTAGCATCAACAATACTAAAAGTTCTTCTTTGATTGCATATACATTTAGGTAGTATTATGCAAATCTTCCCATACCTTGACCTAGACATGTGGGGGTGTGTTTGAATGAGCTGTTTTAGGAAGGTGTGGCTGAGTCTTAACTTTTATAAAGAATATCTTTTTGGGTTTGAGATTTTAATCTTTGCAACATTACAGATCTTATATGTGCACAAACAGCTTGCAACACTCCAAAGACAAAGAAAAACATGAAATCACATCAAATGACCCCTTTAAACTTTGGTTCAGACTGAACTTGAGGTCTTCCATATCTTTTGCCATATCCTGCTTTTTAGGTAGTATATTTACAACTTGAAAAGTCTTACTGCAGAAACACATTCAGCTATAGCTTTGGAAGTTGTGTCAGGTTGTGTGTAGCTAAGAGTCCAGGAAGGAAGTAGGAAAGCTCAGTACAACAGGGTAGACTCCAGGATGTCAAAAGTTTATTTTCAAGGTGCTAAAAGGTGTAAGTTCAAGTTATAACGTACAAAATATATTTAGGTCACAACATTTTTTAATGTTTATAAATAACACTGATAATACTAAACACAAAGATGATGTAAGCAGCAATATCTGGCACTCAAACAATGCCTTTGTCTTATTTGACATATCTCACATCAGACTTTTATTTCATAAAGACAAAACAGTTCTGGTTTCCCTTTGCCTTCCTCCCCAACATCCACACTCACTTAATTAATCAAACTTCCTGCTAAACATTGAAACACTGAACCATTTCCCAGAGGTTAGCAGGTTGCATAATACACATCTCTTATGCAAACAGATGCAAATAAACAATCAACATGTAGTAGCAACTCACATCATCTTATGTTTTAGAAAAATGTAAAGTCCATTGTCATCTGTACATAATCCATATGTTTCATCAGCAATAGAATCATTGCACACACATTCCCTGATATAAACAGAACATAAACACAGAAATATGTTACCCTACTGTTATGTTAGACGTCATCATCATGATTTTCATCACAATCTTACACTGCAAAAACTACTGCTGTCAATTTATCTACATTTTAAAAGATGTAATGCCAATAAATGCACACAAACATTAAACAATATGAAATTTGAGTCTGTGCGTGTAAGAAAATGTAAATGCTGTGTAACAAATGCTGTGTAATTTTCAAGCACTGTGACCTGGTCAGATCAAATTGCACACCATGGGGGTACAGGTGTTATCCTGACATTTGGGTATGGCTACATAGTTTGATCCATATGACTGATTCTGGTTCCTTAGTCAAACAGCATGCAAAGTAGAAAGGCTTATGCCTCTTTCTCTTTCTTGTTTCAGTGCTCTACTTAATAAATGATTGATGTAAACTTTGTAAATTTAGATATGTAAATTGACGTTCATATCAGTGAAATAGTGGTTTAAGCAAACAGATTTTTGTTTTAGGCAAATTGTGGGAAAAAACGTTTTATATAAGCCCAATCAACACTGCTAAAAAAAAACAAAACAAAACAAAACAAAACAAACAAAAAAAAAAACAAACCTTATACTTAAATCAAACTCAAAAATATTCAAGTTGAAAGTCTTTACTTATATACAATGTGTAATTTGAACAAAATTAACTGACAGTGGTCAATGGAAGCCAAAATCATAAACCCAGTGAGGGCTGGATTCAAAATCACCGAAAATCAGGATGCTCTGATACATAATGTCTCTGAGGTTCCCGGTTAGATTCAGGTCTGAGAAATGTGGTCAGTGGCATCAGTGCTTTCGTCATCCAGCAACTGCCTACACATTGTCATGCACCAGGAGAAACCCAGGGCCCAATGCACAAACATTACACCTGACGTACATTCAGAGAGTTTTATTCTGGTAACTTACAGCAGTAATGGTACCAGTGGCTAGCAAATGGAGGTCTATGTGACCCTTCATGGATAATCCTCCCCAGACCATAACTGACCCACTGATTCACAATAACTTCTGCTTCCTAACTGGACAGATTGACAGTTCAAACATGCAACACCTCTGTTCCCAGATGTGTTTCAGGTAAGAAAGGACATTGTTCTTGCACTTTTTATTGCAGCAGCATTTGCTCAATATTTCAAGTCACATTTCTAAAAAAAATCCTTTCTCAAAGTCAATATATCAAATATTCCAAGTGATAAGCTTTGCTGTTGATGCATATAGTTGGATTATTAATACATTTTAGCGTATGATTTTAGAATCTTTTTTCCACAACCTTTTTGGAGAGTATTCATCTAAGTTTATCTCAGTTGCATTGGAGCAGGACTGGAACTGAAGTCTGCAGGTAGGTAAATCTCCACAGATCAATATCTCTATAGAATATTATAGGGGGAATGTGGTTCAGAAGTATGCTACTGGGATGGTGTGCCCTTTAAAACTCATCGGATAGTTCTCAAGCCAAGTTATTTTATTTATCTGAGCACATCCGATAGCAGCATGTGAATCAAGTCAGGGCTGAATGGGAATCAGACAGTAGAGTTGTATGGTATTTATGATAAGCAAAGACAATAAAGAACATACAATATCTTAAATACATTTAACACCATGGAACTCAAACAATGAATTACAAATCATATAATCCAACTCACTGAAGCAGTTTAACAATCAAATACTAAAGACAAAAATATATCAGACTTATGGATCACCTATAACAATTCGAAGTTAAACCCAAACTAAAGCCTGATTCAGATGGTAATTATTTCTCATGGGGACATAAGCTATTTTCAGCATTTACAGGAGTTAATCTGTGATTTTATTGCCATACGAATCCAGAATGTCTACGTATTTCCAGAATGTCCACCCCCGTAAAAATGCCTGGGCAAATTACCTACTGTTTTTTTTACAAACACCAAAGTTGTGTGGTAATTTAAATGCCGTCTGAAATCACTCTGATCTAAAATCTCTGATTTCACAAGAAGAAATCAATTCAAAATTCACCATTTAAATCCTTTTTGACCACTGCCAAACACTCTATGGTAACTGTTGCAATTTGTTGTAATTTGCATGCACATTTTTTTTTTTACTGAAATGCTTGTAAGTATTTATAAGAACAATATTTCATATCTGCTCCAAGAGTTGGAGCTCTTGTGAACAAAAAAATGAAAGAAAGAAGAAAACCACATAAATGGACACATATTTGAAATACACTACTCACAATAAGTTAGGGATATTGTGAGAGACTCAGTGGATGTCATACATACGGTGTTTGTTTCACTTCAGACATTTTTGGGATAGGGAGGCAATTGTATTGGGGTGATAGACACACCTCATTTTGTGTTTTCCATATAATGGTCTCATTGTGTACAGGTGTGCCTTATATTGGGGCCAATACCAAAAGACAACCCTTTTCAATGTGGCATCAATTTCAACATTCTGTGGGTATAAAAAGCTGGTATTGCCAGTAAGTCATTCCAAGTTCATCATTCAAACAGCCATGAACACACGACGTCACTTAACGGACGAGCAGCGGCACCTGGCCATGGCGCGCCTTCGGGTCGGTGGCAGGCAGGCAGATGTTGCTCGTGAACTTGGTGTGTCTCAAAGTGTCATCAGCAGACTTGCATCAAAACACAGAACTACTGGCAGAGTTCATGACAGACCCAGGGGTGGATCCCCACGAGTGACAGACCGCAACGATGACCAGTACCTAAGGACCTATGCACTCAGACATCGTTATGCAACTTCCACACAGCTGCAGGCCCGTTTACGAGATGTGAGGGGTACTAGGGTTTCCAGACAAACCATTCGCAACCGACTCCACCGCTTTGGCTTGAATGCCAGACGACCATTGCAGGCGACTCCACTGACACCAAGACACCGCCGTGAACGTTTGCAGTGGGCACAAGACCATGTGACCTGGACAATGCAGCAGTGGTCTACCGTCCTGTTCACTGATGAGTGTCGGGTCACCTTGCACAGAAATGATGGTCGTCAGCGTTGCTGGAGAAGGCGAGGTGAGCGATACGCGGAGGTCAACATGGTCCCCAGGGTTTGCTTTGGTGGAGGAGGTGCAACAGTCTGGGCAGGCATCACCAGTCAGCGCAAAACAGATTTGGTTATTGTACATGGCTCAGTCACTGCACGTTCTTACCTCAGAGACATCATAGAACCCATCATCATCCCCCAATTCCGCCAGCACACCCCCAACTTTCTGTTCATGGATGATAATGCTCCACCACATCGTGGCAGAATTGTCACAGCTCGACTTCAGGAAGTTGGAGTGCCTCATATGGTATGGCCATCAATGTCCCCTGACCTGAACCCCATAGAGCACGTCTGGGACCAGTTGAAGCAGAGACTGGATGATCGTACCCCACCCCCACGTGACCTGGCAGAACTGCGTGTAGCACTTGTGGAAGAGTGAAACGCATTGCCTCAGAACAACATCGTGAGACTAGTGAGGAGCATGAGACGTCGCTGTCAAGCTGTCATTGCGGCAAATGACAGCTTGTATCCTTGTTACCATATCCTTGTTATTGTCTAAATTTTTGGGGTAATAAATATTAAACTAATGAAAATGGTGTTTCTTCTCATACATTATTAGTAATATCAAAGGGAACTTTTACTTATTTCATTAAAATTCAGAGCAAATAGGAAAAGCACTCATGTAAATAACAATATCCCTAACTTATTGTGAGTAGTGTAGATCATTATTATGGCAGCAACACAATTTGTAATGAATTTGTTTGAATTACATACATAACTATATCACATATAATTGTATACAATTTATAGCGCATTTATATTTCCTATTTTTAAACAGGGAATTTAAATAAAAAATAATAAATAGGATTATATATATTTTAAAATATGCTTGGAATAATAAGAATAAATTCATATGAAGTTTTATTTACAGCAGACAATCATGCCATGTGAGCAGCGTGTTCCCTGGTTTGTAGGATCATCAAACTCGCTTCTCCACTGTGAATAAATTGCCATCCGAATCAATGAGTTTCATCACAGATGTGCCATGTAAATTTATTTTTACACACATCCATGTAAGAAACAATTAAATAGGGCTTAACCTCAAATTTAAGGGAATAAACTTACAAAATCAGGCACACACCAACTCTACAGAAATCTCTCAACTAGGAGAGAAGGAAAAGGAATGACTGCTTCTACTGCATGCTGCTCATACAGGCACACACACTATACACAAAAGAAGCCAATTAATCATTCAGTGCACCTGTGGAGACCTAGCTCCTCCCATTACCAGTTATGTCATATAGTTAATGAAAATTCTCAATAGCTGCCCCCAAATTTGTAAACACGTTTGCATCTCCCTCTAGTGGTATGCAGAGGAATCACTAAATTAAATATAAATGAATGTTAAAACAATACAATTTGTATACAATTTGTAATAATTTGTAATACAAGGTGCGTTCCGTTTTTACAATCAATAACGTTCCGCAAGAACTATAGAGCACAGACAGTTCTGCATGCTTTCAACTCGCTTTTGCGGTACTTGTCATGTCATCAACCGATTGGTGTGTCCACATAACTAAGGTAACGCGCACTAGTGCTGTACAGCGCGGCATATGTGTCGAACATATTAAAAAAAAAACAGTCTGTGTGTTCAGATTTACCTCAGTAGAACGTGTGCATGGATTTTCCATGGGTTTGAGTCTGTTTACAAACCTGTTGTCTATTGAGAACATTTTAATGACATGATTTTGCTCCAAATTCATTTAATAACATCAGTTGAGTTATCGAAATAACTTCCTTTTTTGGTCTGACGTGGTTTCACATCACAGAATGAGGCAAAATCATTATTTTATATAGTATTCTATAAAGTGATAAAGACTATTGATTTGCATTGCATTGCATATTCATATAAAATGCCCGATATGGCTCGAAAAACAGAGATAATCCATTTAGTCGCAATCTTACAGATATGTCTTCATGTTTCATGAGTTAAAATGTCTCTATCTGAGTTTTATTCAGCTACGTGAAAGCGTATACCTTTGTCCATATTAGGGATTTCCTGTATGAATTAAACATTCTATTACATGTATTACATATATTAATTAGCACTTTATTTTGGGTAAAAATAGGAATAATAATACTTCTCTGTAAGTTTTTTTGTCCAGTGTAGAAGTTTTGTCCCCTCTCTCTCTGAATGCATAAGATTTTCTGAGAAAAAAGTTAAGATTTTTTTTAATCATAATTATTCATAATTAATTTTATAATAAATTCTTATACCTTTCTAAACATTTATAGTTAGGCCTCCTGTATGTTAACAGGCCATGCTGCAGTTTTCTGTAAAATATATTGATAATCATTAACAATAATTATTGTTTTGTTTAATGTTTTTATTTAGTAATAAGAATAATCAGAATTGGCCATACTGATAAAAACAACATTTTGGCCAAATTGTGAAGGCACAACAAACACACAGGCACAACAAACTCAGTGCTCTTTATCTGAACTGTAACCTTTCTTGTTACAGTTCAGATTTTGTTGTTATGGTTTAGATTTTGGAAATCACTTAATATTGCCTCTCAGAATAGTCTCTCGAAATGAAGTCTTGTTACACATTAATGCTATTTTTAAATAATTTGACATGAGATTAAAGTGAAGTTGTGGTAGAAATGGAATCCAAACAATATCTTTCCGGGGCTGGAAAAAGGGATTTTTTGACTGCTATATACATAATATCTTTTTACATGCAATAATGCCCATGATCACAGACAGACTTCCCATATAAGGAAAAATTGAAGAAATTGAAAAATTGAAAATTAATTTAGCATGTTACATTAAATAATTACAGACCCAGATCCAATGTAATTCAAGTTTTTTTTTTTTACATGTGATCATCAATCAATCATTAAAAACAAGCAGAATAGCCTGCATTTCTTATCATTTATGAATATTAAGGCCTATGTTTATTTTGTTTATGCTCTGTTTATTCTGTTTAGTTTTTGTGTATACTACAATTTCACTTGGACTCCTATTTTTTTTATTTGCTTAAATATATATATATATATATATATATATTACATATGTTTGTTGAATGTGTTTTATCATGTGCTTTATCTTCACTAGTCAAATTTCTGTGACAGCCCCACAAACCTACAGGCTGGCACTGGAAACCAGCTTAGTTCCTGTGGCAGGGTTGTGACATCTTGAACTTGCCTTGACAAGAAAAAGCATCCTTTGATTTTTGGGAATATGAAATGACATCAACATGCCACAATCTTGTTACATCCATCTGCAGCTGATCTTTAATTGATTTAGCTAAGAGATGACAGAGGGACTAGCCTCTTGTATCAAAAAAATGGGTCCATGCAATACCTATGCAAACAGAATATGCAGTACGGCTGGGCTTCACAGAGGACTGAATATCACTTGTTTGGTAGAGCATAGCAAGTGTGGATAATCTGCTTCTATTAATTAAAGACATAATAGACTTTTTCGAGAGGAGTGAAGCTGATGACATTGTTGGATAATACAGACAGGGTAAGTCTGTTCAGGTAAGTCAAACATCTCCGATGTTGTAGCGTATCAGAGCGAATCAGACAAATTAAGCATATAGCATTAGTTCTGGCAGGTCACGTGAGTCAAGCTCGCATCAGCTGACTCTCAGCTGATCACATCTACCTATAGGAATATGACACCTTTCAGGACATTCCTATGTAAGCTCTGTTCAGTATTATTTGGCAGCTTTGTCGCTTGCTCAGGAGCAAAGCACATAGTCGGGGATTTCGTTCTCTACAAGTGTTCAATCAGGATTTCGCAACAGGGGTTTCCCACAGAGTTTCTCTCTAGATTCGAGTTCTTGAACTCAAATGCAAATTCGCTGTGTTGAGTGATATGAGTTGATGGACTCGGAAGTGACCTGATCAAGCACTGCTTCTCGCAAGGACACATCATGATGTAAACACTTTGCCCGCAGTTTTTACTGAGTTCTGCTAATACCTGCTAATCCCCGCTAGAAGCAAGATATTAAAAAGGGTTAAAAGCATCCACGTAACACCTGGCCATTTCACCCTTTATTTATCTCTGAATATCTTCGTGAAGCTAAGCTATTGTTTATTTCATTCTCATTCCCTAATGCTATGTTGGCAAATATGCTATTGTAAATATTGCTCATATTTTAAGGCTAGTTATTCAGTAATGTTGTTTGCACACTGTTGCTTAGACTTATTGGTTGTATTATGACATGCTGGTAATATTACTAGTTAAATTTACCACAGTGAGGCTCGTTTTTAAATCTGTTGTCAAAGCTGTCGGATGTAACAGGCTTCCTGTTTTAAAATTGGGAATGTGGTTTCATTCAATTTATCCAGCTATTATTTAAAAAACGCTGTGTTTTAGTCAGTGATATGCTGTTGATTAAAGCTATCTAGTGTATCGGTAACATGCTTGATATGATGCTTAATGTCCTGTGTTTAGATTTCGCTACTTAAAAAACAAACAAAAAAACTTGTTATTAAAGCTAACGATTATGTGGATAATGGCAACATGCCTGTTGCACCATATGCGATACTGTATTAAAGGGGCATGCTGCTCTTCTTAGCTTCTTAATAAAGAAGAGCACCCTTCGCTGCTTTTCTTCTTCTGTAAAGGGCATGCTGCCCCAGTCTATGCTATTTCAGAAGGACTTGCTTTAACGCTATTACGATATTGGAATTTTGCTTGCTTGTTAAGGCTTATAGTGTTCAGTATCATGTTTGTTGCTAGACCTGCTTGTACGTACCTGCTGGTACGCAAACAAAATGCTGAGCTTTGCCATTTGTTTAATTCTTAATAACATGAAGAACAAATATTGACACAGACTGTAAATAGAGATGGATTTAAGAAACTCTTTGATTCAGAAACATGCCCCATGCGAGTTATTGTTTTTCATGTTTAAATAATAAGGAATTGTTAATTATTATTAACTTTTCCATCACATGAGGAAAATCATTAGTAGAAACTTTGTTGGGTGGTTTCCCCCACCCAAGACAAGGACCAGACTGAGATTCCTTATATATCCTTTTGACCTTTTGGCTCAGAGACCATACAATCACTTTCTCAGAATGGCACAAAAATGTCCCAAGTTACGTATGTAACCCTGGTTCCCCGAGGAAACGAGATGCTGCGCACGAGACCACACTCTGAACACGTGTAATCTGGTCAATCGGTCGAGACGTCACGGCCAGGTGATGTAAGCGACCAGGAAGCATTAAAGCACATGCGGTGGAGCCGGCATCAGCTTTGGAGAATGAAGCGAGTGCTCGGAGGGATGCTGGAAGTATGGCTCGAGATGCAGCATCTCGTTCCCTTGGGGAAGCAGGGTTACATACGTAACCTGGGACGTTCCCCTTCAGGAACTCGAGCTGCGTCCGAAAACGCTATGGGAACGAGATGCCCACGCCACCAGACTTCCAAATCCCTGCCTAGGGAACAGCTAGGGCAGGAGGACAGAAGAGCCTGGAGTGGCTTGGACAGCTAGGTTATAAAACCTAACAAAGGTGAGGGGCGTGGACCTTCCCGCAGCATTACAGATGTCCTGCATGGGGACACCTGCCAAAAGTATCTTGGAAGCCACTATACCACAGGTCGAGTGAGCCTTGACCCCCAGAGGTGAGGGGAGATCAGAGGACTGTAGAGAGCTGTAGAGATGGCATCCACAGCAAGGACGACCATAGTTAGCTTACGATGCTTTTGGGAAATGCACCCCTGTTCGCCCAGCGAACATTCAGTATAATTTTTATATCAACCCTAAGAAATGATATTTTCTTGGCCACAGAAAATAACTTTCTTAAAGTACCATTGCATTAGAACATGTAGCTCGAATTGGAATCGTAAAGGGACATCCACTTGCAAGGCAGAATCAGAATCAAAACTCATGTAATTTGTGCACAAGAGTTTTATTAACGAAGAACTAACACATAACTAATCTAAACAAACAAACATGAAATCACTCATACATGGGGAAAGTCAGTGAGAAGCAGTTAGAGAGAGACAAGAAGATGAAGCTATGAAAAGAGTCAGTTAACCACCTGAGTTAAACCATCAGTGCTGTCTACAGCTTATACTAAACCTCTGTTTTGTTTAGTTAAATGTACGATACTTGCATTGCCTTGGTCGTTGAACAAGTGTCCGAATGCAGTCTCGGGTGAAAGTCTTGATGGTTGGAGCAGTGGTGGGTTTGGAATTGCGATCACGTTCTTCCAGGTCTGAAGAGTGATGAACAAATGTAGGATGTTCTGACTCGATGGTGACTGGGGGTTTCTTCCCATGTAAAAATTGAAGAAGAACCAAGAGCTGAGAGGGACCCAGCTGAAGTCCTGTGATCTTTGGGGAATGGAACAAGGCCTGGCGCGTGCTTAGGGAAGTCCTGAAGAGTTCTAGCTCATCCTCCTCATCCTCGTAGGTTCTAAAAGAACCTCTGGCTGACTGAGGCGAGTCATGAAGATGAATTCCAGGGTTGAGTGAAAATGTCTAGCTCTTTGTGGTCGAGAGCCACAGCTCTGTATGTTGGGGCACACCCTGTGTCGGCTCAGGCTCCCCGTGGGTTCCTCCACATGGGCTGCAATCGGAGGGTTTTTGCAGAAGAGAGCGAAGTGAAGTTTGATGCCTTTCAATCAATCGTCAATCAATTGTTTGTTGCCTTTAAGCTCTCTGGAGGATGTGCCTCCATGAGGTCCGCAAACCAATGGTAACTTTCACCTTTGGAGGGAAAGTTTACGACTTTTTGTCTGTGAGCATGGTATTTTGCATATGTAATTCGATTGGGTGTTGATGCAAAAACTACTAAGGTTTCTTAAAACACTAATATGTTGCATAGGTATCAACACCTAATTTACACCATCTTTTAGATCATCAAAATACGAATTCAAAGAGACCAAACATGGCATAGGTGGGTTATATGACTAGTCATCTATCATAACGCATGCATAAAACAGTAGAAAGACAAATACAAATACAACAGACAAAATGCAGTAATACTGTACACAATGACCTGGGCTATGTGTGATAGGAAGGTCAAAGAAAGGTTTGTCTGTGAATGAATAGGAAAGAGTCTATGTAAGCAAATGTAGCATGGGCAAATGTGCACTCCTCTGGGCAATAAAACCTCTTATCAGGTCGTTGTCCTGGCAACTGAGCACTTTTGGGGTGTTAGTTGCTTTGGGGGGTTGTCTCCAGAGCTCCAGCATATAGTTGGCTTGTTGGGTTTAAAGACTATTTGTTAAATGTAACAATTAATGTATGTCTGATTGGTCCAGATGCTACAAAGCAAACATCAGGAACTTCCTGTGTTGAGGAAAGGTGGAAACATGGAAATAGGCATCTTTTAGATCTATCATCACAAACCAGTCCTCGGACCTGATTTGTGACACAACCTGCTTGACCGTAAGCATTCTGAACTTCAGCCTCATGACTGATCGATTGAGTCGTAGATCGGCTCTCCATCCTTCTTTGGAACAATGAAGTACCGGCTGTAGAACCCAGACTCCCTGTCCTGAGGAGGGACTACCTCGATGGCCTCCTTCCTCAGAAGGGTTTCTACTTCTTGCTTCATAACCAGAGCCTGCTCGGGACCCACCAGAGTGGGAAAGACCCCGTCGAAAGGTGGCGGCAGAGTGTCAAACTAAATAGAGTAGCCTTTTTATACAGTATGCAGGACCCATGCAGACACGTTGGGCAGTAGCTTCCATGCTGCTAAATAGTCTACTAAGGGAACCAGTTGCTCGAGACTGGTCTCTGGTGTTAACCGAACTGCTAGTTTGGAGCCCTGTAGTGGCGGACCAGCAGGAGACTACCAAGCTAACTGTTCTAGAGACCCCTGTGGGGGCGACGAGCATCTAGGTTCCGCTACGTCCTCGGTGGAGGGACCCGAGATATGTGCTTGCTGGAGGCCGCTGCACCCTGTAACCCTGGCAGGGGTAGCAGACTGGCCTCCTGAGGGCACCGAGGAGAGACGTACAGCATGTAATGCTGTGCAACTCGCTGTTCCCTGGTAGGGGCTGCCCTCAGTGGTCCTAAGATGGTGTCAGGACCGCTTCGTCAGAGGCTTCTGCGACTGAAGCACAACCCGCAGGTCTGGCCTAGCCTTAGAAGCCCCCGGCTTAGAGCACCGCTGGTCTCGGTTCCGGGACGGGGGAGCTTGAGTAGCGACGCTCAGTTTTTGAACCTCCCTGTACGAGGAGCTAGTACATGGTTGGGGCTGCTCACGCTCAGCAGCCCCAGGAGCCAGAGATTGGCGAGGCAGGAACCGCTGAAAAGCCGCTGCCTGCTTACGTGCCTCCTGGTACCTGCTGACAACAGAATCGACTGCGTTGCCAAACAGGCCAGAAGGCGCAAGCGGGGCGTCTAGGAGGAAGACCCTGTCCTTCTCTTTCATATCAGACAGGGTCAACCAAAGGTGTCTCTCCGCTGCCACCATGGCTGCCATAGACCGCCCAATGCCATGGGCGGTCTCCTTGGCACGGAAAGCCAAATCAGTGTTCCTGCGAAGTCCTCGAGATCTTGGAATGGAGGCCAGGGAAGAAAGGAAGGCTCCTGCGTGGAGATGGCGGCTTGCTCCACAGAAAGCATTCATCTAACTTGCTTCTCTGTGGTTCAGCCTTTTCCTCGGCGGGCGAGTCGATGTTAAGTTTGGACACCGCATGAGTTACCACCTCCAACAGCTCCTCGTACTGCAGCGTTTGAGGGAGTGGTTCCTCAACCGTGCTTCCCATATCGCCCTCCTCAGAGGACGATAGGTGGAGGGAAGAGCCTGTTCCGAGGGGGGAAGTAACCGCAGAGCGGGCTTCCGATCCCGCAGAACGGGCCGTGGATCTGGTGGGTGAGGAAGGAGATAGGGGGTCACCCGTCTCCATTCCCTCCAGCAGGTCCAACTGTGAACCCCATGAATGCAGCACCCGCTCTGCCTCAGTGGCAGCGGGGCCAGCACCCTGGGAAACGCTGGTGAAGGCTCCCTCCTCAAAGAGAGCCTTCTGGGAGTGAGCGTCCGCAAAGGGAGAAGCTCACAATGCGGACAGTTGGCTCCCTTAAGAGCTGACACAGTGTGCTCCGCTCCCAAGCAGACCACGGACATATTGTGTGTATCCCTGTTAGTGATGTAGCATTTGCACAGAGGAACACACAGCTTGTAGCGTGATCCACTTTCGCCACTCTCTTTCTTGCCCTTGCTGTTTGATTTACCAGAAATCACCCTCAAATAAAAGTTGTGCTAAAACTGGCACGAAAAAGTAGGGTGACAAGACACACATAGAGCGCTTCGCTAAAAGACAGAAGCTGACGCCGGCTCCACAAGGCAACGCAAGTACAACCTCCAGATTCGAGCTGAACTGGTGCATTTAATATAAACTTTAATATAAAGCCCTATTGAGAAACTTAAGGCAAGGGTTAATTAGATGATTGATGGTTGTTCAGGTCTAAGCAATTTCATATATTGCTATAAACTTTGGATTTCATATTTCATTCTCCTATACTCATTCTTTCCTCACTTTCTCTCTTTCTGCAACCTGTGTAAATGTGTGAATCATCGATTCGAGATTTTCCGAACACATCGCGATTCTTTATCAAATCGATTCTGAGCTTAGTTTTGAACAGCAGATGGCACTGCTTGCTTTAGAAACAGCCGTGCTCTGCTTGTTTCCAAATCTTTACACGCACTTGAACCTAAAATAATCATCTATACAATTTGAAAAGGTTGAAACGAATTACAATGGTGTTCACAGTGGGCTTTGTTTTACAATAATATTGTGTCATAAAAGCATTCTGAGACGAGGTGAAATGACATGACTCAGCCGAACACACAAATTTTCTTCAGCACTCTTCTTCATGAGCATTTGAGTGTGCGGATAAAAACTAGATTAGAGCGCCATCTGTTGTTAAAATCTAAGTTCAGAATCGATTCCAAAGAGTATGGCAATGCGTTCAGAATTGAGAACTTGTTGGCTATATGAACTGTTAGGCTGAATCATTCTTCCCTGCGGGTTACAAATTTCCTCTTGATTTATACCCTGCAGGAAGGTAGCTGTAGAAAATAGAGGTTTTGTAAGTTTCCCTTTGTTCCTTCCTTTAAACTCAGTTGCCCTTTTGACTGGTCAGATACTTGAGTAACTGCACTTTGACATTCTTCTTCATCGTCTAACCATTTACCAAAATCCAGCAAATTATAAGGGAAAACTGGTTGAACAGTTCATGCATATCTAGCAAAACTGGAAATGTGATGTGCTGAAAGCTTACTTAAGAACTGGTGAACGTGAGAGGCACCTTTGCTCCTTCATCCTGACCCCATAGTTGAAGCATGACCACTAGAGATTGGAGTCATAGCGCAAACTGAATGAATCCAACAGAATCTCCAGAACGAATAACGGGAAAGTTCTGAATTGAAGCGATCTTCCACAACACTAATGCCCCTTTTCCATCGAGGCACTTTGAGTGCTGGTTTGGAGCTAATTTCAAATTGGTTCATTGTCTTTCGACACCCAAAGCACCAGCTCTGAACCAGGAAAAGTGGTTCATAAGTAGCACCAAAACATTGCTGGTCTAGAAGTAAAAACCATTTGCATCAAGGCCTGGGGGCGGGGTTACCATGACCAACGTTTGACCGTCATTCTTTAAAATTAGCAGCTAAACATGACAACGTGTTTGGATGCCGATGTAGGTTCGCAAAAGCCATTAACATCAGTAGTAACGCAATGCCCGTTATTGTGGATATTAGGAATGTATCAGTGCTGGACGGACTGGGCAGTGTGTGGCACTGGAGTACCAGGAGAGCAATTCAAAAGCTTAAAGAGTCTCTCCAATCGCTCTCACGGTGCTTGGTGTCATGCACTGGTCGGTGTGTGCGGCATGATGCATCTTGAGCAAGTGTGGTGTGTTTGTGTTTGGCGCTGCCGCGCTAGTGTTGCTAGGAAAGATGAGATGTATTCAGTGACGTAAGACCTGCTCCGTGTTGTATCTATAGCCTGTGGAAAGGCAAACCATGGAAAGCCTTCTTAAAAGGCTTGTCAGTCAAACCAACTCTGAACCAGCAATAGCACTGGCTCTGAACTAGCACCCGTTTCATGCTGGTGGAAAAGGGGTATAAGTAATGAGGCTGGCCATATTTTTGGAGGGCTTTTAGTGCAGTAGTATAAGGCTGAGGCATAAGTGCCAAGGAGCATCCAGCTTTAGATGATCCAAAAGGAAATTTATATTAATATTATTCCATTTCCTCAGGAGGCAATATATTTTTTAATCCCATATTTAGCATTTCAAATTTTCGAGGATCAATACTTTTGAGCCATGGAAATTAAGGTCTTTCAATCACAGCTAGTCTTGAAGGCCCAGCTGCTAAAGAAGGCTGAACATAGGCTGCTGTTACTGGTTGACTCACACTTGAATCTTTATGTGGAATTATGGATGGGGGGCTAAATAATGTCCGAGGTACAGACATACAAACATTACTAATATCTTGTTCCACCTCATGTTGTTTTAGGCATTCACCCAATTCAAAGTAAAGAGAAGCTTTATTATTATAATTCTTGATTTTGTTCACTCATTCACTAATCCTAATATAGTGCATGGCAGTTGAGTGCACTACGTAAGTAAGGAGTGAGCAAAATTAAGTGAAATGATATTGCCAGGAAAAATAATGTCTTAGGTGTTATGAACTTCTCTGAAACCTCTTCAGTCGGCTCAAACGGAGCCTTACATAGCTTACAAACTTGTCCAACACCATGACCAAATCCCATGCCTCAGCTTCAAAGCACCACGGAGGAAACAACAGGTTTCTTCTCAATGACTGACCATCCAAAGGTGTGCCACATGCACCTTTAAGGTGGAGAAGAACTCAATATTGATATACTTTGCCCCCAAAAGCAAACCTTATAAACCACAGGGTGGGCTTCTAAACCTTGAGAGAGAGCAGGTTATTGATTATTAGTCACCACTGTCAAACTCAGATGTCTTCTTCCCCTCATCCCAGCAGCCACAGCTCAATGGTGCCACCATTGTCTCCAAGCTGGACCTCTGAAGCATGTACAACCTTATCCGGATATGTGAGAAGAACGAATGGAAAATGGCTTTCGTCACACCATCAGGGCATTATGAATATTGTGTTATGCCATATGGCCTAGTCAATGCCCCCATATTCCAGAATTTATGAATGCAGGCCCAAGGTGACTGTGGCATGCAAGGGTCACTACTGTACCACTCCCTGTCCACCCCAATTCAGAATGACCCTTCGTATCTGAGGTGAACGCATCGACATTTGGAATTTGTACAGTTCTGCCCTAGCAGCAGAACAAATCTTCAAAACTCCTTCCACACATCGCCTTCTCCAAGAAACTCTTTCTGGGAGAGCAGAATTATGATATTGGCAACAGAGAACTACTGGCAGTCAAACATATCCTGGAGGAGTGCAGGACACTGGTAAGAAGAATCAAGCAGAATCTCTGTACGTCTTCATTCTCCCGATGATAAACAGCCAGAACCACTGCTTCCCTTCTCCATAATTGTCAGCCCTATTCAGTGAAGTCTCAAAGACCAAATCATTGAAACCTCCACCATAGATCCTGCTCAGCCAGGGTGTTCTCCAGGACAAACATATTTTCTTAGGTCCCACTGACTTCAACTAATTAAATCTTCACATTCCTCTGTGGGCACTGGCCCCTCAGGGACCAAACAAACCCTCTCATTATGTTTCTGGTGATAACATCAAGCGCTAATGTACTTCCTGGAATGTCAGGAGTGTGCTGTCTCCAAAATTTTCTGTCATGTATCATCTATCACCTATCTGAGAAGCTCTTTCTGGTGCCCATTCCTCGACACCCCTGATCACACCTAATTGTGGATTTTATCATAAATTTGCCTTCAAATGGATTTACATGCATACTGGTAATTGTGGCCATATTCTCTAAAGCAGTGGTTCTCAACTCCAGTCCTCGGGACCCACTGCTCTGCACATTTTGTGTGTCTCCCTTATTTAACACAACTGATTCAGATCATCAGCTTGTTAGGAGAGAGATCCATAAACTAAACTGAATGTGTCAGATAAGAGACACAATTTTCAGTCTTCCTGTAGACATAGTTTCTGACCGTAGCCCATAATTTATCCCTCGCATGTGGAAACATTTTTTTAATCTCTCCTAAGTGTGGCTGTGAATCTCACATCAGGTTACCACCAAAATACCATGGGCAGAGAGAAAGTAAGATTGAGGAGATCAGCCGCTTCCTGAGGACCTTCTGCCATGGCCACCAGAACTCCTGCAACCAGTATCACACCTGGGCCAAGTGTACTCAGAATTCCCTCCGTCTGCAGCTGGTCTTACTCCATTCCAGTGCATATTTAGATTACAGCCACCATTCTTTTCATGGTTCTGCAAGCCTTCTAAGGTACTATCTGTGAACTGCTGTTTCCTAGAGATCGAGAGGGTTTGGGGCGAGGCTCATTACAACCTTCATGTCTCCACGAGGAACTTCCTATGAACTTCCTGCACACTACAGAATTCACCCTGCATTCTGCGTTTCACTTTTTAAACCTCACTAACCACCTGTCTCTGATCTCTCCACAGACTCTGGCCCCCAGTACTTCTGAGTGTGGATAAAGAACCCATCTATACCGTCAAAGAGATTCTGGACTCCACCATGGCAGCAGATAGGCATAATAATAATAATAGTAATAGTAATAATAATAGCAATAACAACAACAACAACAACAACAAAAATAACAACAACAATAAAAACAACAAACAACAGACATTTAGACGTTTAGCACAAAATTTTATAATATCAATTTAAAGAAAGGTAAAATAGAAATTAAGTTAAAATTTTGAGGTAAAATAGTGCTCAAATGATGTAATAAAATTTACGCTCAGTTTATATCTCACTATTATCATCATACTTTTTAATGAAGATTTTTTATTTTATGATGTTTAAAATTAATAATTATTGGTGAAAATTAGAAGAAGAAAAAAACATCCACTTATTTTACTATGCAGTTAGAGAAAACCCAATAAAGAGAAAAAGATAGAAAGCAACTGCTTCTTTTGAAAAGACCAATTCAGTTTCTTTCATTTTCATTTTATTGTATCAACCCTAGTGAAGTTGTTTTTATTTATTTATTTAGTTTTATTTATTTAGTTAGTGTTATTCCCATCTTAATTTGAGGAATACATACAGTGTTGTTTAATAAATGCACAGCTTTAGTAAAGGAAATCTGCCTCAGAATGAACAGGGAATCAAGATTTCTAGTGGCTTATTTTAAAACAGTAGAGCATAGATGCTACACAGTCTTGATATAATTTCTTAGAGGTCTGTGTTGGTAAGTAACACTGGTAGTTTAATGTAATTTGTGGGGTGAAAAATTTAGATCAATCTCAGATATGTAAAAACATTTCAATTTATGCAGGAACTGGGTTAAGCAAATTTACAGATGTAAAGTATATGCAAACAGGGATAGTGTTGCTGTTTTTTTTTGTTTGTTTGTTTGTTTTTTTGTCACCCCAGATTAATTTCAATTTTATGATTTTCCTATTTCAGTACTGGTTTTCTAGGGAAAACATTATTTGGTAGCAAAACGTTAAGCTCTCTTGTAACATTATCTATGTTTGTATACTCAAACAATGATGACTCACTTATGTACATATAAAATCGTATGTACTATATTTACACATAGCAGAGTCATTTTCTTTCTTTCTTTCTTTGGAAAAACCTTGTTTCTAATTCAGTTCTGCTGAGGGATTAGGATACCATTTGTTTCATGAAAGTTTCATTTGAAAATATAAAAATCTGTAAAATGAGTTATGTATGAGGAGACGTGTGTGGTGTAATGCTCTATTTAATTTAATCTTTAACTGATTGACATGTGCTTTGACAAGTGCTTGAATATAGTGGTTTAAGCAAATTGAAATGTGTATTAAGAAAATTAAGTTTTAAAACTTAATCCTGACTGCTTTTAAATGGTTAGACACTACACATCCCTGTTTCAGGACCAGTGGCCCATCTTAAACAATGCTTCTCAGTAGCATTTACATTTTGCTTGTGAGCTTTACTAATTGCTTCATTTTCAGAGTTTCTTGGTCATCATCTGACTTCAGCTTGGAGGGAGATTACTTATTGGGTGGCCTTTTCACGTTACATGAAATTCAATATGAAACAACCCTGTTTTCCGCAGAGACCACTGAATGTTCCAGGTAAGTAAGGACCTTCCTCAAAGTCACATTTCTGAACTGAATATTCAATTACATGCTATTAACTTCTTCACTGATGTTTTCAAGGCACAGTTCCTCAAAAACTGGTTATCAGATGATGCAAGTAATGAGGTTTGCTGTTGAGGAGATTAATAATTCCACAACTCTTCTGCCCAATGTTTCTCTGGGCTATGAAATTTTTGACCATTGTTCTAATACAAAGAATTTAAACTCAGTCTTACATTTTATGTCAACGAATGGCTCAGTAAAACCTAAAGAAAAACTCAACAACTATCAGCCTAAAGTGATTGCTTTAACAGGGCCATATGGAAGCACAAGAACTATGACTATTGCACCACTGACCGCAATGGACCTTATACCAATGGTAAATTATGTTTCTTTATAAAGTTCCTACATTTTGTTTTGTTGCTACTATATGAGTGTTTTCTTCTCTTTCAAAGGTGAATTATGGAGCTGCTAGCTATGCGTTAAGCAATAAACTTAAGTATCCTTCTGTTGTAAGAACAACCGCTAGCAACAAAGACCTGATAGAGATGATTATTCACATCATACGATGGTTTGGATGGAACTGGGTTGCCTTTCTTGGTAGCCAAGATGATTTCAGTTTAGATGGACTGAAGCTGTTTAACAAGTATATAAACAACACTGGCATTTGTTTGGCCTATCAAGAGGGTCTGAGTCTAAATGCAAACTACAGTCAAACGCTTAAAAAGATTGATATGCTCAACATCAATGTCATTGTTGTTTTCGCTGTGACACAATATGCAAGCAAAATTATCAAAGCAGCCATAGCGAACAACATCCAAGACAAAGTATGGATTGCATGTCAGACATGGGCTATGAATCAACAGATTCCAAGGGAGCCAGGAATTGAAAAAATCGGCACAGTCATTGGCATTACAGAGAGACTGTTGTCATTCCCAGGATTTAATGAATTTGTCTATAAAACCAGAGAAACAGCTGATGCTGGCCAAAATGAAGTCCAAAGGAAGAGTAAGACATGTAATCAAGTTTGTGATTACTGCACACTGTTGACTGCAGAGGAGATTATAAATGAAAATCCCACATTGACCTTTGCCATCTATTCTGCCATATATACCATAGCTCATGCGTTACACAAAGTTCTGCAATGTGACATGAATAAATGCCACAAAAACACAATAGCCAAGCCATACATGGTAAGTGAATTTATCTGAATCTCTAAAAAGTTTTTTTTTTTTTTTAATTACATTACTGAATTAACAATGTTTTAATTCAATAAATTATAATATTGTATTTTAGTTTAATAGCATAATGTACTACATTGTGTATCATATAGCAAATGCAGCTTATATCATTTAATTATTATGCAATAATTTTATAAAATGAGTAAAACAAAAGCAGCATTAATTTTTTTATTAATGTTATAGTAATATACAGTACTGTGCAAAAGTCTTAGGCCACTAGTATTTTCATCAGCTAAAAAATGGTTTAAAGTCAGTTAAAGTCAGTCTTTTGCTGTAGTGTGTCAGTAGGAAATATCAGATTACATTTCCAAACATTCATTTTGCCATTAATCGTAATAATCCAGTGAGATTTTTGTTTGCACAAGGAGTCTGACAATAGCGAGTGCTCTGCACAGAGATCTGATCTCATCATCATCCAGTCTGTCTGGAATGACATGAAAACACAAAACTAACTCAGACAGACTAAATCCAGAACAACTGTGACAAAGTCTTCAGGATGCCTCAAGAAACCTTAATGGCAAACAGACTAAATTAATGGCAAACAAAAATCTCACTAGATTATTACAATTAATGGCAAACAAAATGTTTGGAAATGTAAACCGATATTTTTTACTGATACACTACAGCAAAAGAGAGAAATAACTGACTTTAAACCATTTTTTAGCTGGTGAAAATACTAGTGGCCTAAAACTTTTGCACAGTACTGTATTTATAAATTATTTGTCCTTCAACAGCTTCTGGAAGAGATAAAGAAGTTGGATTTTCTACTCAATGGCCGTCAGGTGAAATACGATGAAAATTATGATCCAACTATCTGTTATGCAGTTGTGCTGTGGCACACTGATGTGGATCCTCCACAGTTTGAGATTGTGGGCACATATGATACACATCCAGAAATTACCCTTACCATCAACAACTCTCTCATGGCCTGGCATAACAGTTCTGTAAGCCATTTGTTCAGCTTTTATTTAAACATTTAGCTTTACAGCTTTCCTAAACCAGTTTTACAAATTTTTCCACATCAAGGTCAATGAACAGACTTCTTTAGGAAAAAAAAAATCAATTTATAATTGTATAATTATAATTAGTAATAAGGTTCTCTATTCTGCTCAGGGTTTCTCTGGGCTATTCATTTTCATTCGTTAAAAAATCATTGTTCCAATACAAAGAATTTTATCTTACTATACTATACTAACCCATAAAGCACATATGATTTTGATTCCATCCGTATAAAAACTGAGCATGTGTCTGATGCACATGCCAGTATTCACTGACAACGACAGTTCAAGATGTCACAAACAAAGGGCCCATAGGTTTTAGAATTGCCCACTATGACATGCTGGGAATGCCTGCTTTACTAAACTGTGAATTTGCACATATATAAGGGGCATAGAATTAACTGACTCTATGGTTTACTCAACCAGAGTCAGAAGCGTCAACCCCTATGGGAGCATCCCATGTAAGTCATATTGGTGCTACTCCTTAAGCCGATACTTCTTGAAAAGATCCCTGAGTTTTTGTGTTCTGCAGCAAGTTCAAAAACAACTCTTACACTTAGAGGTTGCCGTTGCAGGATTGGTATTATCCCTATATGGTCCCTAGAGCTGAGCTCTGAGGGGAAAATACCCAACATAGCCTCAGCTATGTCAGGCATTTCTCCCTAGTATTGAGATAAGGCTCTTAGCAGTCTACTGAAGAGTCTACTGAAGAGAGCCTTTCCAACTACAACCTTCAGTACTACATCCCCATAGGGGAGCTTCTCCATTTTTTAGACTCCATTTTAACAACCCTAGATTAACAAGGGGAGAAAACTCATACTCTGACTTGAGTAAAAGTGTTTGTTTTTTTTAACTCTAAAATGCGATGTTTAAACTATAAAGTCCTACAATGACAAGGAGGTATAGCCTTGGTGATCCAGCTCTGCTAGTTTCTCATGTGGAGAGATCCTTATAAACACTCTACCAAAGAGGAGCTTACATTCCTTCTTCAAGACCAACACTAGTTGAGGAGGAAGGTACTGGTCACCAGTCATTGTTCTATCCAGACCCTAAGCAGCCTACAAAAGGGAGCATGCAAGGCACTAAAAAACCTCAGTAATTAACACTTTATACTACAACTATCAATGTTTTTCCTCTCCTCCAAAGGGAAGCATAAATCCTTGCCCTTACTCAGCAAACAAGAGCAGGGCATAATTCATTTTGCACCGTAATCTAATTACCCAGACCCTAATACCACTTCTCATCAATAGTCTTATTGAGATCATGCCTCCTTTTCTTGCCGTTGCCTCTCCTCTCTCCACTACAACTTAGAGGAGGGAGCCCAAGTGGCCATATTTGCATTCTGGCCCTGTCTCCAGTTATGTTATGATTGGCTAGATGTGTCGGAGGTCTTGGGTTTAGAACCAGATTGGCACAGTGATATACCGCCTAAATGCCCCTGACTGCACCCTTGCCTCTCAAAAACTCTCCTGCAATCACCTTAAAGGAAGTGCCAGAAAGTCAGAGGGCATGACCGGTGCATCAAGAAGGATATTGTTCTATTTGATGTCTGCCAGGTTCAGCCACAGCTGCCTCTCCGTTACCATAATTGCCAGCAAATCTGCAGCCACTTCAGGGAAAAATCCTTGCCCCCTGATCCAAGACCTTCAGCAGATAGACTTGGTATAGCCTTGGTATGTTCAAGGCACCCACAGCCTGACCCGTTGCCACATATACCCTGCCAGTCAACCAGGAGGTGGTCTGTAATAGTTTGGACAGAAAGATCGAATTTAGCTGTGACACAGGCCATAACATCCAACAGTTCACTGTATGTGGGGCTGAAAGAAGGCTTAATGCATCCAGTTTCTTTGCTCTCTTCAACCACATCCAGCTCTTCAGTGTGCTCTTTGCTGGATTGGAATATGCCAGAGACTGAGCTTTCTGATCGCTCTAGCTGGCAATCGAGGGTTAAAAAAGAACAACTCTCTGAAAATTATTGGGCAGCTTGACCTGCGATCCCTCTCTAAGCTGCTTCAGCAGCGGGACCTAAGTTGCAGGGCACAGATGCTTGTCCCTCATCTCTCAAGAAGAGGGCCAGGCATGAGTAGAGCTTCCTAAATGTGAGCTGGTCACAGTTAGGGCATGCAGTACCCTTGAATGCTGAATATGTGTGCTCCACACCCAAGCAAACAATGCACTGATCTTTGGTGTCCTCATATGTCTAATTTATGAGAACACTTTCTGGAGCACTGTTTGCTTGAATTCTCTTTTCTTCAAAAACATGAGCTACAAACAGCTCCTGTAGATTAAAAAAAGCTAATAATGCTAATAATGTGTATTACAGGCATCCTTTTATACTCACAGGGACTCCACTTGTGAATTAATAGACTGTTTTCACAAATTAATATTATTGTGTGGTTACACATGCTACAGACACTGGCACTGTTGGCATTCATTGTAGATTCAGCTCCATGATGCAGCATCAAAGTTACATTAAAGGGGTCATCGGATGCCCATTTTCCACAAATTGATATGATTCTTTAGGGTCTTAATGAAAAGTCTCTAATATACTTTGATTAAAAATTCTTAATTGTTTTGTAAAACAACACCCTCTTTACCTTGCCAAAATCAGCTCTGCAAAAATCATCTCATTCTAAGGGGTTGTTCCTTTAAATGCAAATGAACTCTGCTCACCCCGCCCCTCTCTTCTCTGTGGAAGGACGGTCTTGTTTACATTAGCCGCATTAGCCACATTTAGCCGCTAAACTTCCTAACTACAACGTTATAAGGAAAGGCGATCGCAAAGATTCATAAAAAATGCTTATACTCCTGCTGTAAGTGAAGCTGGATCATGAATGATTTGCGCAAACATAGACGGATATATGTAGATCGAGAGGCGCATTCCATTCACAAACAAACGTAATCCACTGCATCTTCAGCGGCTCAGATGTCGGGAGTAAATGACGACCACTATGTTCATTATTACATCCTGCAACACAACACCTCAATCGCTCAATCGGAGATATTCTTGTCTAACTTACATCCCTGCTCTGCGCATCAAAACATGAAAAGTTACTGGACTGTGACAGCTGATCTGAGGTAAGACGTTCATGTCAATCATCTGTTGCGGCCTCTGTGGGTGTGACGGCACACCGACAGGCATCTGAGAACGGCGCGATTTGAAAAAGTGAATATTATTTTTACAGATTAATTAAAAACCACTGCATGGATTTTTACATACACTGTACATGAGTACATACACTGCCAACACACATTAATGTTCAAACAACATGAAAAAGTGAGCTTAGCATCCGATAACCCCTTTAAGAACAAACTTTAATAACACATTTTCCTGTTCCTTAAAGGTTCCTTTCTCAAACTGCTCTGTTGAGTGTAAGGCAGGATATTCAAGGCAACCTGAAGGTTTTCATAGTTGCTGTTTTACTTGTAAAAAATGCCCACCCAACAGCTATGTGGATTTTTCTCGTAAGTACCTTAAGAAGGTGACAACTTGTTATTTAAAGAGATAGTCTACCTAAAAATGAAAATTGTCATCATTTACTTCCCTTCATGTCATTACAAACCTGCATGTGTTTGGATTCTTATTGACTTACTTTTGTCAAACTTTTGGTTACCAACATTCTTTTAAATGTTTTCTATGTTCTTTCTCCAAGGACTATCCCTTTAAGGTTCTTCAGTCAATTTTATAACCATAATAATACATTACTGTAGTTATGGTGCTATTTAAAGTGTAATTTGAAGACAAAATATTTTCCCACATCAAGTTACCTTTATTATGGATTTTGGAAAAGTACTACTACAAAACATTTATTTTTTTTTCAGGGGATCCCTATACCTGTTATCCATGTGCAGAGAGTGAATGGTCTGATGAGGGCAGCACAACATGTAAGACACGCTCTGTTGTCTATCCTCAGTTTGCAGAAATCTCCTCCATCATTGTCATGGTTTCTGCTGCATGCCTAATTATTCTCCTTATTGTCATAATTTGCATTTTTGCCTACAACTACGACACACCGGTGGTGAAGTCTGCTGGTGGCAGCATGTGTTTCCTCATGTTGACCAGTTTGATTTTGTCTAGCATAAGTGCGTTCTTTTTCTTTGGAAAACCCACATTTGTATTTTGCCTTCTGAGAAATGCCATATTTTCATTTTTCTTCACTGTTTGTATTTCCTGTTTGACTGTCCGTTCCTTTCAAATTGTTTGTGTTTTTAAAATGGCTGCTCAGTTCCCTAAAGTGCACAGCCTTTGGGTAAAACACAATGGCCAGTGGCTCTTCATTGCATTTGCTTCTTTCATTCATTTTATTTCTTGTGTGATGTGGATGACTGTCAGTCCTGTCAAACTCATTGCTGACTCATGGACTTATAAAGACCAACTTATGCTCATCTGTGAAATGGGGAATACTATAACCTTTACCATAGTTATGTTCATAAGTTGGTTTCTTGGTTTCCTGTGTTTATTTTTTTCCTATATGGGAAGAGATCTGCCGAAAAATTACAATGAGGCCAAATCAACAACTTTTAGTCTCCTTTTCTACTATATTACCTGGATTGCATATTTCACAGCATATCTCACTATCAAAAGCAAATACATTGTTATTTTGAATGCCATGGCCCAGATATCCAGTATAACTGGAATTCTCTTCAGTTATTTCATTCCAAAATCTTATATCATGATCTTCCAACCGCAAAAGAACACTGCCGCATACTTTCAATCATCTATTCAGAACTACACCCAAACCATTAGTAGGTCTTAGGCTCAGTCTGAAGTCTAAGTCTTAGTGTATGTAAAGTTAACTCTTAAACGTTTTGTTTAAATCCTGGTTTAAATTTGTTGCTATTATGTTACCACAATGCTAAAAAGTAGCCACATTCTTAAAGTACAGAATATAAATCCATTTCGGGCTTCAGTCTGCATTAAGAGGTTGTGATATAATGTATGTTCTTGTAACAAAGGTAATTTCCAAAACTTGGTGTCCAAGAAATTCATATAGATTTGGGAGTTGTGGATCAGCTATCTTGTGTATGATGTCATACTGATTGTCTATTCAGTGACTTGAAGTGACTTGCTATTTATAATTGTGATCTTTAACTATTCTGTGGTAAGTGTCAGCTTTGAATTGAGCACTTTTATTTATTGTTTCAATGCTTAGTTTAATTATATATTCTATTTTCTAAGCTTGTTTTGTTTATTATTTTGCCCTTGGGTCACCTTGAAGTTACTGCTCCTTAATATTATTAATTTTATGATTATTGTTCTGTCTTTCGTCAATAAATTATTTACTTGAAGTCTGTGTCTTTGGTGATCTGTCTGTGGGGGCGGGGCGCGGGGGGTTATATTCCCATTAATATCTTACATTACACGACACATAGACAAACTGTTTATTGATGTTTATTGACTGTTTATTGATGCAATTAACAAAGAACACACAGGCATAAAATGTGTAGGATATTCATTTCAAATTTGATCATATTTTTAATGTAGACATGTATTAAAGGAGTAATGAAATATAATTACAGTTTTTTTTTGTGATTAAGCGATTTGAAACAATATCACTCATTAGAAACTAAGAAATTAATTTTTCTATTAGATATTAATTTTCTCAAGGAAAAAATGATTGGAAAAGCATAGCGAATTCAAAAATGTGAAGTGTTTATTATGGTCTGAAAAAAAAAAAAAGTTTAAAACCACAATTAAAGGTCTGGTTTCCACAGCTTTCACTTGAAAGAAATAAAGGGTTGAAATTTTATTTGCACTAGGGCTGCACAATAAATTGCGATAAATCGCAATGATAACGCAATCACGATTAGCCAAAACCTGCAATAAGTTATGCACATCTCGTCAGTCAAGCACGGTTCTGTGATCAGTAGTAAATCTCCATCCGAATTAGCCAGAGGGCGCTGTCCTGTGGAAACTCCAAACATGACGAAGAAGACACCCAGGAAATCCCTATCGGGTATATATAAAAAAAAAACAGAAGGTTGCTTGAATGAATAATTTTCATTATAATAAAGTATACAATCGACATAGCCTTTATCACTGCTTAGAATATTTTGTTGTGTGCCTTATTTTGTGTAAGAAGCTCACTGAAGGATTTATTTCAAACACTTGACTGACATCATGAAGTGAGTTTGGAGTAAAAACATGTTATTAAATGTGGTATTTTCACATGCTTTCAGAAGGAGCAGCTTTTTCTACACAGAGCCGAAGTTCACTGAGAAGCTACGCAAACAACTTCACAAACGATTTCATAATAGTGTGATTATATTGCCTACTATTATGAAAGTGATTTTGCGTAGCTTGTCAGTGAACTACGGCTCTGTGTAGTAAATGCTGCTTGAAAGCAAGCACTTGATTTATTTATGACTGGTTACAGAACTAGCTTTACTGACAAGATGAGCATGACAATCGCATGTGATTAATCATGCAGCCATCATGCCTCAACCCAGAGAAGAATGTCATATGCATCTCTGAGGTCAGTTATTTTGGGCACAAGGTAACGCGTGAAGGCGTCATACCTGATCCAGAAAAGGACAAGCAATAAAAGACCCTCAAACAACAAGCCAGAGCTGGAGACCATCCTAGTTATGGTTAATTACCTGTACATATTCTTGCCAAATTTGTTTGAGATCAGCGCATCTGAAAACTGAGTACTGAGTACTCAGTTGGAGATGGAAGAGATGAAAGAACTGATCACATGAGAACCTGGCCTTATTCTGTATTACTATGACCACAGCAAAGAGCTCTGGCTGCAGGTTGATGCGTCAAAAAGTGGCTTAGGTGCTGTGGTGCTCCAAGTGCTTCCAAATTGCTGCGCTCAAATTGAAAGGAGCTGTGTGCTGTGGTGTTTGGATGCAAACGCTTCCGTACATATGTCTGTGGTGGAAAGGTTTTTATTGAACCTGATCACAAACCTTTAGAACCCATCCTGAGAAAACCTCATGCAGCCGTGCTTCCATGTCGTCAGATAATGATGTTGTAGCTACAGTGGTATGACACAAAAATCATTCAGGTAAAGACATTCCCATAGCAGATGCCCTGTCCAGCAAGTTCATTCCATATAGGTTTGAATTATTAGATGAGGATATGTATGCACAAATTCACACAGTTGTGACTAATCACTCTGTGTGACAGGAAGATAACTGACATCTGAGTAGCAAAAGAGTAAGAGCCACAGCTTACCTCTTTGAGAAACATTGTCAAATCAGGATAGCCTGATGTGAGGAAGAAATGCTCCTCCAGCTTTGTCAAGTGGAATCACAAAGATTTCAGAGACAAGGACTTTGGTCAAAGGGGAGAAGATCATCATCCACATGCACTTGGACCAGACACGTTAAAGTGTATACACACTGTAAGCAAAGAGCTACGGACATTTTATTTTGACCAGGAATGAACAAACAGATTGAGGAAGTGGTGGACAGATGGACCACATGCTTAGAGTGCTGAAAAATTAACTCAGAAGATCCTATGATCTTCCACCAGATTCCAGAGTGTCTATGGTAGGTCATCACAAGAGACCTGTTCATGTAACTGTTGACTACTACAGCAGATACTCTGAGTTAGAATAACTTCAGTCAACCACATCAGGGTCACATTCATCCATACAGCTTTCATTACTTCGAAGACTTTGTAGTTTATTGGGACATGTAGTCCTCACCATCTGCAAAGCAATGGTTCCCCTTTAGAAACGAGACACTGCGTCGAAAACGCATTGGGGAACGCCTTCAGCGTGACCACGCTCTGAATCATATGTGCAATCAATCCAATGAAGAGGTGAGATGTCATAGACCAGGAAGCTTAAAAGCATGTGCGACAGAACCGGCTTTCAGCTTTCTGTCATTCAGCTAAGCGCTCTGTGTGTGTGTTGTCGTGCTCCTTTTTTATGCCCGTTTGCACTCCTTTTATTTGAGCATGATGTCTAAAGAAGCAAAGAAAGAAGTTAGCAGACCACGTTATAGTGTTCCTCACTGGTCTAGCCCCGCTTCCGCTGAGGCGGAGTGGCGGCTGCACTTGTGGGGTTCACAGCTGGATCTGCTGGAGGGAATGGAGACAGGTAACCCCCTATCTCCTTCCTCAACCGCCAGATCCACTGCCCGTTCTCTGGGATCGGAAGCCCGCTCTGCGGTTTCTTGCCCCCGGGGAACGGGCTCAACGTTCCGCATATCTTCCTCCGAGGAGGTTGTTTTGCAGCCTACAGATGCAGACCGGTCATACCTGGCCTAATTGTTGACACTTCATAGAAGCCTGTCACAAGCAAGTGAGCCAGCACTTGAAAAAAACATTCACTTACACACCTATTAACACAAAAGAGCTGAAAAAGAACACTTGAAACACACAACAGCTGGCAACACTTCCTTGTTCCACATGTTCTGGCTGCATGATGAAACTTGGAGACATTCTTGATTTTGTGGAGGAAAAATAAACCTCTAAACTTCTGTACAATGTAAAAACCAAATGTATTATTTTTGTTTTATACAGATTATTGTCTTATTGACTGAATGTTCTACATGATATTAGTTGCGATAATTCAGTTATCGCAGTTATTGTTCAGTTATTGTTGGAAAAACAAGTGCAATGTTGATAATTCAGTTCCTTCTCCATGTGGCCTAATATATATGTTTGACAAATGTGTAAAACCTGCCATAGACTGCATGTAAGAACAATATACATTATACAATGGGGATTTAATAGTATGAGCTCACCTGCATGCTGGTTTGCATGTTGAATGTTGATTGGCTGTTGGCCCTGTGTGTGTGCAGATAGTCCTTCAGAGTAAACAATACCATTTTTTTTATTATTATTATTTAGAAGTTTTTTTAACTGGATACACACAGTTTACAGAATTATACACCAGCTTATCCAAATTAAACATACATTATATTATTAAACACTGTATTATTTTTGGGGGAAGGGTGACAATCTGTTCCTCACATTTTTGTTTGTCCTTGAAGGTGCACATGATAAGATAGCTTGCATTTTATCTGCCTGAAGCCTGATGGGTTCTCCTCACATCAATGGCACTTGCCAATATCCTTTGCATAAGTCAAGTGTTGTTAAGTACTTAGCTTTGCCTAGTAGTTCAGCTATCTCAGGCTACATCTACATTAATCTGGATACTTTTGAAAATTGAGTTTTTGTTTTAAAATGCTCTCCGTCCACATTAGCGTTTTCAAGCGTTTTCAGTAAGTTTCTCATCCACACTGAAACGTCAGAAAATATCATAAAATGATGCAGACAAATTATTGTAGTGTTATATAAGCAATTAAAATACATTACCTGTAAGAGATCTTTTTAGATCTTCTCTAAATTTCTTCACCGAAACTGGATTCTCATTGTTTGTTAAATCTAGATTAACCCAGTTAAGGCCAAATTGAGGATCAAGCACTGCAGCCAAGAAATACACACCATGGTCAAACTGGTCTTCATTTCCATTTTCCCTGTTTGGAGCAGATCCAAGGTCAAGGTCAATGTCATTTTTATTTATATAGCACCTTAAAACAACATTAATGCTGACCAAGGTGCTTCTCAATAACACAATACAATTAGAAAAAAATTACAAAGTTTAACAATTAAATCAACCACTTAAACCATAAAACCAAATAAAAATCAGGAATAAGGATTTAACTCACTAAAACCAACAAATCCAAAAATTACAAATAGGCCTGTGAAAAGAGATACATTTTCAATGATGATTTACAGGTGCATCTCAGTGAATTAGAATGTCATGGAAAAGTTCATTTATTTCAGTAATTCAACTCAATTTGTGAAACTTGTGTATTAAATAAATTCAGTGCACACAGACTGAAGTAGTGTAAGTCTTTGGTTCTTTTAATTGTGATGATTAAAGATTATTAATGGCTCACATTTAACTAAAACCCCACCAATTCACTATCTCAACAAATTAGAATACTTCATAAGACCAGTAATAACAAAATAAACATTTAGTGAATTGTTGGCCTTCTGTAAAGTATGTTCATTTACTGTATATGTACTCAATACTTGGTATGGGCTCCTTTTGCTTTAATTACTGCCTCAGTTTGGCATTTTCTGGTCTCTTGTTTCTCATTTTCCTCTTGACTATACCCCCTAGATTCTCTACAGGGATCAGGTCTGGTGAGTTTGCTGGCCAGTCAAGCACACCAACACCATAGTCATTTAACCAACTTTTGGTGCTTTTGGCAGTGTTGGCAGGTGCCAAATCCTGCTAGAAAATAAAATCAGCATCTTTAAAAAGCTGGTCAGCAGAAGGAAGCATGAAGTGCTCTAAAATGTTTTGGTAAACAGGTGCAGTGACTTTGGTTTTCAAAAAACACAGTGGACCAACACCAGCAGATGACATTGGACCCCAAATCATCACAGACTGTGGAAACTTAACACTGGACTTCAAGCAACTTGGGCTATGAGCTTCTCCACCCTTCCTCCAGACTCTAGGACCTTGGTTTCCAAATGAAATACAAAACTTGCTCTCAAAGAGGACTTCGGACCACTAGGCAACAGTCCATTTCTTCTTCTCCTTAGCCCAGGTAAGATGCCTCTGACGTTGTCTGTGGTTCAGGAGTGGCTTAAATTCCTTGACACGTCTGTGTGTGGTGGCTCTTGATGCCTTGACCGCAGCCTCAGTCCATTCCTTGTGAAGTTCACCCAAATTCTTGAATCGATTTTGCATGACAAGCCTCTCAAGGCTGCGGTTCACTCAGTTTATTGTGCATCTTTTTCTTCCACACTTTTTTCTTGACTTCACTTTTTTTTGGCAATGAATGTTTGTGGCTTACCCTCCTTGTGAAGGGTGTCAATGATTGTTTTCTGGACAACTGTCAGATCAGCAGTCTTCCCCATGATTGTGTAGCCTAGTGAATCAAACTGAGAGACCATTTTGAAGGCTCAGGAAACCTTTGCAGGTGTTTTGAGTTGATTAGTTGATTGGCATGTCACCACATTCTAATTTGTTGAGATAGTGGATTGGTGGGTTTTTGTTAAATGTGAGCCAAAATCAACACAATTAAAAGAACCAAAGACTTAAAATACTTTGGTCTGTGTGCACTGAGTTTATTAATACACGAGTTTCACAATTTGAGTTGAATTACTGAAATAAATTAACTTTTCCACGACATTCTAATTTATTGACATGAACCTGTAAATGCAGATAAAGAAGATGATAACCTAACAGATTGAGGTGAGTGTTTAAAGCGTTTAAATTCAGTACTATGGGGATTGTCACCATTTTCTTACCATCAGTAGGGTCTGTTGCTTCCGCAAAAGGAGAGAACAGCACCTAAATCCTTCAGCTGATTCCATTTACTAACTGAAAAAAGAACATGCTGAAAGTCTGTAGGCTACTGCAAATTTGGGTGAGACCCCTATGGTCAAGTGTTGTAAGGGCCTGTAGTTACCTGAATGTGCTATTCCAGCATGTGGAATGGATCTATGTGTCCCAAATGCAGCCTCAAATTGCTGTTTAAACTGAGTACTTGTGTTTAGTAATGAGGTGAATTTTGACATTTTGGCAAGTGGTGAAAAGTATCGTCTTTCCAGGTCACATCCTCCCAAAGACTCTTATCCTCCAAGTCTCCATGTTCCACATCGCTGCCATCACTGTGCTGCTCGTCCTGTGGTAGCTTAACTTCAACGCACATTTCATATTTGCTGAGTTATTAGTGATGATGTACTCAATTTTACTTATGTTATATTTATCAACAATCTTGTCAAATGACATGGCTATGTTCTATCCACTGTGTTTGCCACAAAAGCACCTATAAAGAAATGACTCCAGCTGAGTTTCTTCTTGGTTAAATCCATGGGCTGTGACACCAGAGAAAGACTATGTTGTTTAATCAGACCATATGTCAGCAGTTAAGGACACAGATGATTGGACCTGAAGTTTTCTTGAATGTCATATTAAATATGATAATGTCAAAATCTTTTACTCCTTCCACCACTGGGATCAAAAGCTGACCGCTTTAAATTTCGAAAAGTCCATACAAAATGTGAGTGCACCATCTTTCTTTGAAGGTGATTATTATGCTGTAGGAGACTCATTTTTCGTACTGCTTGGCGGGAATGTACCCTATCGTACAGAAAAGCGTTAAAATCGGCCAGATCTGATTACTTTTCGACTGTTTTAGAAGAAAACAAACATAACCCTAGGTATTTATTCAATACAGTGGCTAAGTTAACAAAAAATAAAGAACCAACAGGCACTGACTATGACCATCAGCATAGCAGTAATGACTTCATGAACTACTTTACTTCTAAGATCGATACAATTAGAGACAAAATTGTCACTATGTAGCCGTCAATTACAGTGTCGCATCAGATAGTGCGCTATAGATCTCCTGGGGAACAATTCAACTCATTCTCTACTATAGGTCAGGAAGAATTGTATAAACTTGTTAAATCATCTAAACCAACAACTTGTGTGCTAGACCCTATTCCATCTAGGCTACTAAAAGACTTGCTTCCAGATCTCATAGATCCTCTGCTAAATATTATTAATTCATCACTGTCATTAGGATATGTCTCCAAAACCTTCAAACTGGCTGCTATTAAGCCTCTAATTAAAAAACCACAACTTGACCCCAACGAATTAACTAATTACAGACCTATCTCGAATCTCCCATTTCTGTCGAAGATATTAGAAAAGGTTGTATCCTCACAGTTATCTTCCTTCCTACAGAAATATGATATCTGTGAGGATTTGCAGTCAAGTTTTAGACCGTACCATAGTACTGAGACTGCTCTTATTAGAGTTACAAATGATATGCTTTTGTCATCCGATCGTGGTTGTATCTCTCTGTTAGTGCTACTGGATCTTAGTGCTGCGTTTGATACTGTTGACCACAACATTCTCTTGAATAGACTTGAGAATTATGTTGGCATTAGTGGTAGTGCATTGGCATGGTTCAAATCGTATCTATCTGACCGCCATCAATTCGTGGCAGTAAATGAAGAGGTATCATATCGATCACAAAAGCAGTATGGAGTACCACAAGGCTCAGTACTAGGGCCATTACTCTTTACACTTTACATGTTACCCTTGGGTGATATCATCAGGAAATATGGTGTTAGCTTTCACTGCTATGCTGATGATACCCAGCTCTATATTTCTTCGCGGCCCGGCGAAACGTACCAATTTGAAAAACTAATGGATTGTGTAGTTGAGTTAAAAAATTGGATGACAAGTAATTTCTTACTGCTAAATTCTGAAAAAACAGAGGTGTTAATTATTGGGCCTAAAACCTCAGCGTGTAATAACCTACAACACTGTCTAATACTTGATGGCTGTTCTGTCAATTCTTCGTCATCAGTTAGGAACCTAGGTGTGCTATTTGATGGTAATCTTTCCTTTGAAAACCACATCTCTAGTATTTGCAAAACTGCATTTTTCCATCTCAAAAATATATCTAAACTACGACCTATGCTATCAATGTCAAATGCTGAAACATTAATTCATGCGTTTATGACCTCACGATTAGATTATTGTAATGCTTTATTGGGTGGTTGTTCTGCTCGCTTAATAAACAAACTCCAGCTGGTCCAAAATGCAGCAGCTAGAGTTCTTACTAGAACCAAAAAGTATGATCATATTAGCCCGGTTCTGTCTACACTGCACTGGCTCCCTATTAAACATCGTATAGATTTTAAAATCTTGCTAATTACTTACAAAGCCCTGAATGGTTTAGCTCCTCAGTACCTGAGCGAGCTCCTATCACATTATAGTCCCTCACGTCCGCTGCGTTCTCAAAACTCTGGCAATTTGATAATACCGAGAATATCAAAATCAACCGCGGGCGGGAGATCATTTTCTTATCTAGCGCCCAAACTCTGGAACAATCTACCCTACAATGTTCGGGACGCAGACACACTCTGTCAGTTTAAATCTAGATTAAAGACCCATCTCTTTAACCTTGCTTACACATAACAAATCCACATTCTTATAATTCAAATCCGTTAAAGGATTGTTAGGCTGCACTAATTAGGTCAACCGGAACCGGGAACACTTCCCATAACACCCGATGTACTCAGTGCATCGTCAGAAGAATGGCATCTACGCTAATATTAGTCTGTTTCTCTCTTATTCCGAGGTCACATTAACCACCAGATCCAGTCCGTATCCAGATCAGATGGTCACTGCAGTCCCCCGGATCCAGTCCGAACCCAGCCCAGATGGTGGATCAGCACCTAGAGACGACCTCTACAGCCCTGAATGTCAGCGGAGTCCACATCAACTAGATGAGCCCCAGAGACGGATCCACAGTGAAGACCACATCACCTAGACGGCTGTCGGCACAAGACCACGGGAACTTTGGCCAGAGGAGAACTGGCCCCCCGACTGAGCCTGGTTTCTCCCAAGGTTTTTTTCTCCATTTGTCACCGATGGAGTTTTGGTTCCTTGCCGCTGTCGCCTCTGGCTTGCTTAGTTGGGGACACTTTCTCTTAACACAATATTGCATTTTATTTTATTGTTTTTGATTAACTACCTTTACCTATAAAATGAGTGTTTAATGTTGCCTTTGGCATTGTTGATGTACTGTTTCCTATTTAATACTGTACAGCCGCCTTGTCACAATTCTGTATTGTTAAAGGCGGTATATAAATAAAGGTGACTTGACTTGACTTGACTCATTCTTCCTGACTTATCACTGGCACTCCTTTCTGCTGTATGACTGTAAGATCATCTAGTACTGGGAAGATAAGCCTCCTCTTCCTCTTCCACCTTGCTCACAGCTGTTCTGATCAAGAGCCTTTTCTCTCATGCCAGGGACTTAGAAGGTTAATATGAAAAACTTGAAAGGATAGACTGTTTCAGTCATTATGCAGGGAGTAATCAAGATCCATGGCCACATAAGTGTAGTGAATTTTGCTTTCGCCAACCTAAGGACGCCAATTAATGTATTGAATTTTGCTTTCGCCAACCTAGGGAGGTGAAATAGGGTAGTGATGGGTACTCATGTCACAGCTGACATTATGATTCTTAGATCACGTGTCAGTTAATGTGTGGTTATGATTACATCACATAAGAAAGATTGGTGGGATCTCTAACTTGTAGAACCTCTTACTCTATTATCAACACAAGGAAGACACAAAGATAGAGATGAGTAATCAACAACTACTAAATGAATACCATGAATGGAAAAGAAATAAAGTGCATAAGATGCATAAAATGCAAGTGATAATGTTGGGAGTTGCTTTATCAGAGCTACGTTATCTGAAAAAATAAACTGGAACACGCAAGCAAAAGTACCTGAAGTGAAGGTTTGCTCGTTGGAGCTTAACCTTGTTGCAAATGTCTGTGTGTCTCCTACCTCTCTGGGCTAGAGACTCATAACTTGGTCAATCCGCTTTGTCTCCTTAGGATGGAGACTCAGGACGCTGCATCTGATGTTGTCTCGGTGGACTCTGAACGTAGATTATCTCTTTCCTCACAGGCTGGAGGCTCAGAACGAGCATGGACCAGCATGAACCAGCAAAGGACCAGCATAAACCAGCTAAGGACCAGCATAAACCAGCAAAGGACCAGCTTAAACCAGCATCAAAACCTACCTAACCAGCATTCCAGCATCAAAACATACCTACCAGCATATGCTGGTTTTTTCACCAGGGTTGTCTCATTAACTTTAACTCTGCGTCAGTGTTACTTTAACACTATTTGGAGTGGGACAAAATACACTGTGAGCAGTGTTGATTTAACACTGGGGATTTTAGAAATGGGTCCATGCAATACCTATGCAAACAGAATATGCAGTACGGCTGGGCTTCCCAGAGGACTGAATATCACTTGTTTGGTAGAGCATAGCAAGTGTGGATGATCTGCTTCTATTAATTAAAGAGGCGTGACATAATAAAATTTTTCGAGAGGAGTGAAGCTTTGTTGGAAAATACAGACAGGAAAAGTCTGTTCAGGTAAGTCAAACATCTCCGATGTTGTAGCGTATCAGAGCGAATCAGACAAATTAAGCATATAGCATTAGTTCTGGCAGGTCACGTGAGTCAAGCTCGCATCAGCTGACTCTCAGCTGATCACATCTACCTATAGGAATGTGACACCTATCAGGGCATTCCTATATAAGCTCTATTTAGTATTATTTGGCAGCTTTGTCGCTTGCTCGGGAGCAAAGCACATAGTCTGCGATTTCATTCTCTATAAGTATTCAATCAGGATTTCGCAACAGGGGTTTGTTTCCCACAGAGTTTCTCACTAGATTTGAGTTCTTGAACTTAAACGCAAATTCACCGTGTTGATTGATATGAGCTGATGGACTCGGAAGTGACCTGAGCAAGCACTGCTTCTCGCAAGGACACATCATGATGTAAACACTTTGCCCGCGGTTTTCACTGAGTGTTGCAGAGTGGTGTGCGTTTGTAGCTCCCTGGAGTTTCGTTTTTCTGAAGAAATCTCTATTTTACTATTACTTTCTGTTGTTTAAAGTGATAAAATATAGCTTTTCCCACCAGATTTCTGATATTATCCATCAAACTAATCCGATCGTTCGCTTTTATTCTATAACCGCGAGTGCAACGCTGTGCTGTGCGTTAGCATTCGGTTTGCCGGTTAGCCTGCCATTTGCGTTTCCACTCACGTCTCTATTCACGTCTACTACCGCTTTCCTTTTTTCCCTCGCTCTCGTTGATCGCTCGTTTTTACTCTACAACTGCAAGTGCAGCGCGCCTGTAGTGTGTTAGCCGGTTAGCTTGCCATTCACTTTTACTTTTTCTATCCACCTCTACAACCGTTGTTGTTTTCTCCACCTGCTTTTCTTCACAAGTTCATCAAACAACAGTGGTGAGTTGAAATCATTCTACAACTACGGTGAGTAATGGCTTCTTCTCCTTTTCTGGTAACCTGCACCACCTGTCATATGCATAGTTTATCAATCTCTGTCGGCAGCGAGGGATTTACATGTGATAAATGCAGGGAAATAGTTAGGCTGACAGAGAAGATTTCAGAACTAGAGACACGCATCCAACCTTTAATCGAGGATAGTAAGAATGTGAGGGCCTCAGATATGGCTTTGGATGTGACTAGCTCAGTAAGTCCCGTACATTGTTCGGTTCCGGTAACTTCGCCTTTGCAGCAGGGCAACTGGGTGACTGTGAGACGGCATAGTCGCGGGTCAAAACACCGCTCTTCCGTTCCGATCAGAACATCAAACAGGTTCTCCCCACTCAGTGACGCACACACTGAGACACCTGATCAAAGTGCTCTAGTTATTGGCGATTCTATTGTACGGAACGTGAAAATAGAGACACCAGCCACTATAGTCCAATGTTTACCGGGAGCCAGAGCGCCTGACATCTTGGCAAATCTAAAAGTGCTGGCTAATGCTAAACGTAAATTCAGTAAGATCGTTATTCACGTCGGCACAAATGATGTTCGACTTTGCCAGTCGGAGATCACTAAAAATAATGTTGAAAAGGTGTGTGAACTAGCAAGTACGATGTCACACACTGTAATTTGCTCTGGTCCCCTCCCTGCATATCGTGGTGACGAGATGCATAGCAGACTGTCGTCACTAAATGGCTGGATGTCTAAGTGGTGCCCGCAGAATAACATAGGTTTCATAGACAATTGGACAAGTTTTTGGGGCAGACCTGAACTGTTGAAAAGAGATGGTCTTCATCCCTCCAGGGGTGGTGCTGCTCTTCTCTCTAGTAATATGGCATATAGTCTTAACTGGGGCCCAGGTCAGGAAGCAGACAGACTGGCTAATCCGACCATCTGCTAGCCGCCTCATGTCACCAAAATCAGTTAATTCTCAGCACATAGAGACCCTTTCACCTAGATATCATGCTATAGAGACTGTGTCTGTTCCCCGAGCTAGACAATACAAAAGACGTCCAAACCAATTTAAGAGTAACAATCTAATCAACGTTCAACAAATAAAAAATGTACATAATATAGAGAAACAAATGATAAAACTTGGCCTTTTGAATATCAGGTTCCTCTCTACAAAAGCGCTTTTTGTAAATGATATGATCATTGATCATAACCTAGATGTGCTATGTTTGACAGAAACCTGGCTAAAACCAGATGATTACATTATCTTAAACGAGTCTACCCCTCATGATTACTGTTATAAACATGAGCCACGTCTAAAAGGTAAAGGGGGAGGTGTTTCTACAATTTATTGCAATATTTTCAGTGTTTCTCAGAGAGCGGGCTTCAAGTATAACTCGTTTGAAGTAATGGTGCTTCATGTAACATTATCCAGAGAAACAAGTGTTAACGATAAATCCCCCATGACATTTGTACTTGCTACTGTATACAGGCCACCAGGGCACCATACAGATTTTTTTAAAGAATTCGCTGATTTTATATCTGAGCTGGTGTTGGCTACAGATAAGGTCTTAATAGTAGGTGACTTTAACATCCATGTCGATAATGAAATCGATGCACTGGGAGCAGCATTTACAGACATTTTAAATTCTATTGGAGTTAGACAACACGTGTCAGGTCCCACTCATTGTCGAAATCATACTCTAGACTTAATACTGTCACATGGAATTGATGTCAATGCCGTTGAGATTCTGCAGCATAGTGATGATATCTCTGATCATTATCTAGTCTCATGTATACTCCAGATAAATAAAACTGTAAATTCAACTCCTTATTACAAGTATGGTAGAACCATCACTTCTACTACAAAAGACTGCTTTCTGAGTAATCTTCCTGACTTATCTGAATTCCTCAGCATGTCCAATAGCTCAAAAAAACTTAACAGAAACTATTGACTCTCTCTTTTCCAGGACTCTAGATACGGTCGCTCCTCTGCGCCTAAGAAAGATTAAGGAAAACAGTCCGACCCCGTGGTATAACGAGCACACTCGTGCCCTAAAGAGAGCAGCCCAGAAAATGGAGCGCAGCTGGAGGAAAACAAAATTAGAGGTTTTTCATACTGCTTGGCGTGAATGTACCCTATCGTATAGAAAAGCATTAAAATCAGCAAGATCTGATTCCTTTTCAACTCTTTTAGAAGATAACATACACAACCCTAGGTATTTATTCAATACAGTGGCTAAGTTAACAAAAAATAAAGAACCAACAGGCACTGACTATGCCCATCAGCATAGCAGTAATGACTTTATGAACTACTTTACTTCCAAGATCGATACTATTAGAGACAAAATTGTCACCATGCAGTCGTCAATTACAGTATCGCATCAGATAGTGCACTATAGATCTCCTGGGGAACAATTCCACTCATTCTCTACTATAGGTCAGGATGAATTGTATAAACTTGTTAAAGCATCTAAACCAACAACTTGTATGCTAGACCCTATTACATCTAGGCTACTAAAAGACTTGCTTCCAGATCTCATAGATCCGCTGCTAAATATTATTCATTCATCATTGTCATTAGGATATGTCCCCAAAACCTTCAAACTGGCTGCTATTAAGCCTCTCATTAAAAAACCACAACTTGACCCCAACGAATTAATTAATTACAGACCTATCTCAAATCTCCCATTTCTGTCGAAGATATTAGAAAAGGTTGTATCCTCACAATTATCTTCCTTCCTACAGAAAAATGATATCTGTGAGGATTTCCAGTCAGGTTTTAGACCGTACCATAGTACTGAGACTGCTCTTATTAGAGTTACAAATGATCTACTCTTATCATCCGATCGTGGTTGTATCTCTCTGTTAGTGCTACTGGATCTTAGTGCTGTGTTCGATACTGTTGACCACAACATTCTCTTGAACAGACTTGAAAATTATGTTGGCATTAGTGGTAGTGCATTGGCATTGTTCAAATCGCGTACTTATCTGACCGCTATCAATTCGTGGCAGTAAATGAAGAGGTATCATATCGATCACAAAAGCAGTATGGAGTACCGCAAGGCTCAGTGCTAGGGCCATTACTTTTTACACTTTACATGTTACCATTGGGTGATATCATCAGGAAATATGGTGTTAGCTTTCACTGTTACGCTGATGATACTCAGCTCTATATTTCTTCGCAGCCCGGCGAAACACACCAATTTGATAAACTAACTGATTGTGTAGTTGAGTTAAAAAATTGGATGACAAGTAATTTCTTACTGCTAAATTCTGAAAAAACAGAGGTGTTAATTATTGGACCTAAAACCTCAGCGTGTAATAACCTAAAACACTGTCTAATACTTGATGGCTGCTCTGTCAATTCTTCGTCATGAGTTAGGAACCTAGGTGTGCTATTTGATGGCAATCTTTCCTTTGAAAACCACATCTCTAGTATTTGCAAAACTGCATTTTTCCATCTCAAAAATATATCTAAATTACGACCTATGCTCTCAATGTCAAATGCTGAAACATTAATTCATGTGTTTATGACCTCAAGATTAGATTATTGTAATGCTTTATTGGGTGGTTGTTCTGCTCGCTTAATAAACAAACTCCAGCTGGTCCAAAATGCAGCAGCTAGAGTTCTTACTAGAACCAAAAAGTATGATCATATTAGCCCGGTTCTGTCAACACTGCACTGGCTCCCTATTAAACATTGTATAGATTTTAAAATCTTGCTAATTACTTATAAAGCCCTGAATGGTTTAGCTCCTTAGTACCTGAGCGAGCTCTTATCGCATTATAGTCCCTCACGTCCACTGCGTTCTCAAAACTCTGGCAATTTGTTAATACCTAGAATATCCAAATCAACCACGGGCGGCAGATCATATTCTTATTTAGCACCCAAACTCTGGAACAATCTACCCAACACTGTTCGGGACGCAGACACACTCTGTCAGTTTAAATCTAGATTAAAGACCCATCTCTTTAACCTGGCTTACACATAACACATTAACACATTTCTATAATTCAAATCCGTTAAAGGATTGTTAGGCTGCACTAATTAGGTCAAACGGAACCGGGAACACTTCCCATAACACCCGATGTACTCAGTGCATCGTCAGAAGAAAGGCATCTACGCTAATATTAGTCTGTTTCTTTCTTATTCCGAGGTCACCTTAACCACCAGATCCAGTCCGTATCCAGATCAGATGGTCATTGCAGTCCTCCGGATCCAGTCCGTACCCAGCCCAGACAGTGGATCAGCACCTAGAGACGACCTCTACAGCACTGAATGTCAGCGGAGACCACATCGACTAGATGAGCCCCAGAGACGGCTCCCCAGTGAAGACCTCGTCACCTAGACAGCTGTCGGCACAGGACCACGGGACCTGGTGAGTCCTCTGTGTCTGGCCAGAGGAGAACTGGCCCCCCGACTGAGCCTGGTTTCTCCCAAGGTTTTTTTCTCCATTTGTCACCGATGGAGTTTTGGTTCCTTGCCGCTGTCGCCTCTGGCTTGCTTAGTTGGGGACACTTTATCTTCACACAATATTGTATTTTATTTTGTTGTATTTGATTAACTACCTTTACCTGAAAATTCTGACAGTTCTGTATTGTTAAAGGCGGTATATAAATAAACGTGAATTGAGTTCTGCTAATACCTGCTAATCCCCGCTAAAAGCAACATATCAAAAAGGGTTAAAAGCATCCACGTAACAACTGGCCATTTCACCCTTTATTTATCTTTGAATATTTTCACGAAGCTAAGCTATTATTTATTTCATTCTCATTGCCTAATGCTATGTTGGCAAATATGCTATTGTAAATATTGCTCATATTTTAAAGCTAGTTATTCAGTAACGTTATTTGCTAGGCTGTTACACCATATGCTGTACTGTATTAAAGGGGCATGCTGCTCTTCTCAGCTTCTTAATAAAGAAAAGCACCCTTTGCTGCTTTTCCTCTTCTGTAAAGGGCATGCTGCCCCAGTCTATGCTATTTCAGAAGGTCTTGCTTTAACGCTATTACGATATTGGGATTTTGCTTGCTTGTTAAGGCTTATAGTGTTCAGTATCATGTTTGTTGCTAGACCTGCTTGTATGTATCTGCTGGTACGCAAACAAAATGCTGAGCTTTGTCATTTGTTTAATTCTACCCCAATTTAAAGCAACATTATAACGGAGTATGTATTTCTGATAAGCAAAATACCCCTTGTAGTATAAAAATAGGAAACTGGAGTATCGCAAATGGTCAGATGACATCAGATTACCTCATCTTTTGCACCAAAACTGACCGCATCCACAACAGCAGCGTGCGTATGATAGGATGCCCACAAAGTATGCTGCAAATCGCGATGCTGTTCATTGTATTTTTAAAGTAGATTTGTAGCACTTAATAGCATGAAAAACAAATATTGACACAGACTGTAAATAGAGATCGCTTTAAGAAACTCTTTGATTCAGAAACGTGCCCCGTGCGAGTTATTGTTATTGCAAGAACGCAATTTTCTCTTAATATCCAAAAGTTTGCAAATGTTGATTATTTATAACAGTTCAACAAACGGTAATATTAAGTGAACATTTTAAATGTAGCCTACATTTTAAACGCAATATTGTCAATATTATTACAACAAACTATAGTTCTAATAACCCATTCGTAACTACTAATAACCCATTCATAACTACAGCCGCTTCCTTGCTGAATGAATGAACAAAAGAAAACGCTATGGGAACGAGATGCCCACACCACCAGACTTCCAAATCCCTGCCTAGGGAACAGCTAGGGCTCGAGGACAAAAGAGCCCGGAGTGGCTCGGACATCTAGGTTATAAAACCTAACAAAGGTGAGGGGCATGGACCATCCCGCAGCATTACAGATGTCCTGCATGGGGACACCTGCCAAAAGTGTCTTGGTGGCCGCCATACCACAGGTCGAGTGAGCCTTGACCCCCAGAGGCCAGGGGAGATCAGAGGACTCGTAAGCTGTAGAGATGGCATCCACAATCCACCTGCTGAGGGTCTGCTTAGAGGCAGGAAGACCCCTTTTAGGGGGACTATAGCACAAGAGTAGTTGGTCCGCCTTATGCCACAGGGCAGCTCTGTGGACGTATGTGTCCAGCGCTCGAACTGGACACATACAATTAAGCTTCTGCTGGTTGGGCTCCCTGAAGGGAGGAGGACAGAAAGCCTGGAGAACAACCAGCTGTGGTGCAGCGGTAGGGACCTTGGGAACATACCCCGCTCTGGGGTAAAGAAATGCTTTGGCCATACCAGGAGCAAAGTGTAAATATGAAGGGGCCACCGAAAGGGCCTGCAGGTCCTCAATCCGCTTGACGGAAGTTAGTGCTAAGAGCAATGTTGTCTTGATGGTAAGAAACCGATCCGAAATCTCCTCTATAGGCTCAAAGGGTGGCCTATAGAGGGCCTCAAGCACCACAGCAAGGTCCCATGTAGGGACACGGGGTCGTATTGGAGGCCTCAGCCTCAACACACCGTGGAGGAAACATGTAACCAGGGGGTTCTTACCCACTGACGTGCCACCAAGAGGGGCGTGGTAGGCCGAGATTTTGATTTCGAGACAGTTGATGTGCCAGCTGAGATGGCGACCACTCCACAGACCCTGCAGGACGACCACTCATGACCGGCCCCCAGCTGGTGAGGGACGCATCCGTCGCTAGCATGACGTGAAAACAAAGAACTCCCAACACCGGACCTTGGCTTAGAAACCAAGGTTTTCTCCACATGTCTAAGGCACGTAGGCACTGCTGCGTGACCTTGATCATGTGAAGCAGCTTTCCCCTCAGGGAGAACCCCTTGGTTTTGAGCCACCACTGTAGGGGTCTCATGTACAGCAAGCCAAAAGGTTTCACGTTGGACGCTGCTGCCATCAGACCCAGCAATTGTTGGAACTGCTTTACAGTGAGTGACCAGCCTTCTTTCACTCTCGCGACTGCGGCGAGGATCGACTCGATCCAAGCAGGAGACAGTTGTGCATGCATCATGGTCGAATCCCACACCACGCCCAGATAAGTGGTTCTCTGTAATGGAGATGGAGATGTGAGCGAGAACAACTTTCATGTGAGCGAGAACAACATCTAGATGTTGAGCCACCATCTGCTATGACTGAGCTAAAATCAACCAATCGTTGATATAGTTGAGTATGCGGATGCCCTGGAGTCGCAGCGGCGCCAGAGCTGCATCCACACACTTCGTGCAGGATGAGCGTGCTAGGCCGAAACGGAAGAACCCGATACTGGTATGCTTCGCCCCTAAAAGTGCTCGACGGAGGCCACTGTGCCCTGTAACCCTGGCAGGGGTAGCAGACTGGCCTCCTGAGAGCACCGAGGAGAGACGGACACCGTGTAATGCAATGCAACTCGCTCTTCCCCGGTAGGGGCTGCCCTCAGCGGTCCTAAGATGGTGCCAGGACCGCTTGGTCGGAGGCTTTCACGACTGAAGCACAACCTGCAGGTTGGGCCTAGCCTTAGAAGGCCCTGGCCTAGAGCGTCACTGGTCTCGGTCCCGGGACATAGGTGAAGGCTCCCTCCTCAAAGAGAGCTTTCTGGGAGCGGAGCGTCCACAAAGGGAGAAGCTCACAATGTGGACAGTTGGCTCCCTTAAGAGCAGACACAGCGTGTTCCGCTCCCAAGCAGACCACGGACATGCTGTGTGTATCCCCGTTAGTGATGTAGCGTTTGCACAGAGGAACACACAGCCTGTAGCGTGATCTGTTTTCGCCACTCTCTTTCTTGCCCTTGCTGTTTGATTTACCAGAAATCACCCTCAAATAAAAAGCAGGGTGACAAGACACACATAGAGCACTTCGCTGAAAGACAGAAGCTGACGCTGGCTCCGCAAGGCAATGCAAGTACAACCTCCAGATTCTAGCTGAACTGGTGCATTTAATATAAACTTTAATATAAAGCCCTATTGAGAAACTTAAGGCAAGGGTTAATTAGATCACTGAGTTTATTTAAAAGGCCTATTTAACTAGTCAACAAAGGTATAAATGACCTGACACAAAAATTTTAGTAAAAAAGTCATATTCTTGAGGTTTCACTTGCTGGGGTCAAATTGACCCCAATGAAAAAAGGTGTTAGCGGATTTTAGGGTAACAGGAGGGTTAAACTTTGTTGCCCCTTTTGACTGGTCAGATACTTGAGCAATTGCATTTTGACATTCTTCTTCATCGTCTAACCATTTACCAAAATCCAGCAAATTATAAGGGATATCTGGTTGAACAGTTCATGCATATCTAGCAAAACTGGAAATGTGATGTGCTGGAAGCTTACTTAAGAACTGGTGAACATGAGAGGCACATGCCAATTCCTTTGCTCCTTCATCCTGACCCCATAGTTGAAGCATGATCACTAGAGCTTGGAGTCATAGCGCAAATTGAATGAATCCAACAGAATCTCCAGAACAAATAACGGGAAAGTTCTGAATTGAAGCGATCTTCCACAACGTTAATGCCCCTTTTCCATCAAGGCAGTTTGAGTACTGGTTTGGAGCTAGTTTCAAATTGGTTCATTGTCTTTCGACACCCAAAGCACCAGCTCTGAACCAGGAAAAGTGGTTTATAAGTAGCACCAAAACATTACTGGTCTAGAAGTAAAAACCACTTGCATCAAGGCCTGGGGGCAGGGTTACCATGACCAACTTTTGACCGCCATTTTTTAAAATGAGCAGCTAAACATGAACACGTTGGATTTGCCATGTTTGGATGCCAATGTAGGTTCGCAAAAAGCCATTAACATCAGTAGTAACGCAATGCCCGTTGTTGTTGATATTAGGCTTATTCGGAATGTATCGGTGCTGGGTGGACTGGGCAGCGTGTGGCTTTGAAGTACCAGGAGAGCAATTCAAAAGTTTAAAGAGTCTCTCCAATCGCTCTCACGGTGCTTGGTGTCATGCACTGGTCGGTGTGTGCAGTATGATGCATCTTGAGCAAGCGTAGTGTGTTTGTGTTTGGCGCTGCCACGCTAGTGTTGCTAGGAAAGATGAGATGTATTCAGTGACGTAAGACCTGCTCTGTGGTGTATCTATAGCCTGTGGAAAGACAAACCGTGGAAAGCTTTCTTAGAAGGCTTGTCAGTCAAACCAACTCTGAACCAGCAGCAGCACTGGCTCTGAACTAGCACTCGTTTCATGCTGGTGGAAAAAGGGTATAAGTAATGAGGCTGGCCATATTTTTTGGAGGGCTTTAAGTGCAGTAGTATAAGGCTGAGGGTCACAAGCATATGCCAGAGCTAAGTGCCAAGGAGCATCTAGCTTTAGATGTTCCAAAAGGAAATTATATTAATATTATTCCATTTCCTCAGAAGGCAATAGCTTTTTTTTAATCCCATATTTAGCATTTCAAATTTTCGAGGATCATCACTTTTGAACCATGGAAATTAAGGTCTTTTAATCACAGCTAGTCTTGAAGGCCCAGCTGCTAAGGAAGGCTGAACATAGGCTGCTGTTACTGGTTGACTCACACTTGAATCTTTATGTGGAATTATGGATGGGGGGCCAAACAATGTCCGAGGTACAGACATACGAACATTACTAATATCTTGTTCCGCCTCATGTTGTCTCACCCAGTTCAAGGTAAAGAGAAGCTTTATTATTATTATTTTCTTGATTTTGTTCACTCATTCACTAATCCTAATATAGCGTATGGCAGTTGAGTGCACTACGTAAGTAAGGAGTGAGCAAAATAAAGTAAAATGATATTTCCAGGAAAAATAATGTCTTAGGTGTTAAGAACTTCTCTAAAACCTCTTCAGTTGGCTCAAACGGAGACTTACATAGCTTACAAGCTTGTCCAACACCACGACCAAATCCCATGCCTCACCACGGAGGAAACATCGGGTTTCTTCTCAATGACTGACCACCCAAAGGTGTGCCACATGCACCTTTAAGGTGGAGAAGAACTCAATATTGGTATACTTTGCCCCACAAGCAAACCTTATAAACCACAGAGTGAGCTTCTGAACCTTGAGAGAGAGCAGGTTATTGATTATTAGTCGCCACTATCAAACTCAGATGTCCTCTTCCCCTCATCCCAGCAGCCACAGCTCCATGGTGCCACCATTGTCTCCAAGCTGGACCTCTGAAGCATGTACAACCTTATCCGGATATGTGAGAAGAACGAATGGAAAACGGCTTTCGTCACACCATCAGGGCATTGTGAATATTGTGTTATGCCATATGGCCTAGTCAATGCCCCCATATTCCAGAATTTATGAATGCAGGCCCAAGGTGACTGTGGCATGCAAGGGTCACTACTGTACCATTCGCTGTCGACCCCAGTTCAGAATGACCCTTCATAGTCGAAGTGAACACATCGACATTCGGAATTTGTACAGTTCTGCCGTAGCAGCAGAACAAATCTTCAAAACTTCAAACAAAAAAAAAAGCAGAATTATGGTATTCGCAACAGAGAACTACTGGTAGTCAAACATGTACTGGAGGAGTGGAGACACTGGTAAGAAGAATCAAGCAGAATTTCTGTACATCTTCATGCTCCCGATGATAAACAGCCAGAACCACTGCTTCCCTTCTCCATAATTGTCAGCCCTATTCAGTGTCAAAGACCAAATCATTGAAGGTGTTCTCCAGGACAAACATATTTTCTTAGGTCCCACTGATTTCAACTAATTAAATCTTCACATTCCTCTGTGGGCACTGGCCCCTCAGGGACCAAACAAACCCTCTCATTATGTTTCTGGTGGCCTGGCAGGCTGACGACATCAAGCGCTAAGGTATTTCCTGGAATGTCAGGAGTGTGCTGTCTCCAAAATTTCCTGTCATCTATCATCTATCATCTATCTGGGAAGCTCTTTCTGGTGCCCATTCCTCAACACCCCTGATCACACCTAAATGTGGATTTCATCACAAATTTGCCTTCAAATGGATTTACATGCATACTGGTAATTGTGGCCATATTCTCTAAAGCAGTGGTTCTCAACTCCAGTCCTCGGGACCAACTGCTCTGCACATTTTGTGTGTCTCCCTTATTTAATACAACTGATTCAGATCATCAACTTGTTAGGAGAGAGATCCATAAACTAAACTGAATGTGTCAGATAAGAGACACCATTTTCAGTCTTCCTGAAGACATAGTTTCTGACCGTAGCCCATAATTTATCCCTCGTATGTGGAAACATTTTTTTAATCTCTCCTAGGTGTGGCTGTGAGTCTAACATCAGGTTACCACCAAAATACCATGGGCAGAGAGAAAGTAAGATTCAGGAGATCAGCCGCTTCCTGAGGACCTTCTGCCATGGCCACCAGAACTCCTGCAACCAGTATCACACCTGGGCCAAGTATACTCAGAATTCCAACTGTCTGCAACTGGTCTTACTCCATTCCAGTGCATACTCAGATTACAGCCACCATTCTTTTCATGGTTCTGCAAGCCTTCTAAGGTACTATCTGTGAACTGCTGTTTCCTAGAGATCGAGAGGGTTTGGGGCGAGGCTCATTACAACCTTCATGTCTCCACGAGGGACTTCCTATGAACTTCCTGCACACTACAGAATTCACCCTGTATTCCCCCAGTACTTCTGAGTGTGGATAAGGAACCCATCTATACCGTCAAAGAGATTCTGGACTCCACCACGGCAGCAGATAGGCATAATAATAATAATAATAGTAATAGTAATAATAATAGCAATAACAACAACAACAACAACAGAAATAACAACAACAATAAAAACAACAAACAACAGACATTTAGACGTTTAGCACAAAATTTAGTAATATCAATTTAAAGTAAGGCAAAATAGAAATTAAGTTAAAATTTTGAGGTAAAATAGTGCTCAAATGATGTAAAAAAAATTACGGTCAGTTATCTCACCTTTATCCATCATACTTTTTAATGAAGAATTTTCATTTTATAATGTTTAAAATTAATAATTATTGGTGAAAATTAGAAGAAGAAAAAAGCATCCACTTATTTTACTATTGTCACGAATCTGGTCGATGTTCCGTGGTCCGCTCACCACCAGAGGTCACTCTCACCTTATCTCACACTGACTGTTGCTTTACACCCCAGACTACATCTCCCAGTATCCTTCACGCTGATTGCGTCATCGTATGTGACCAATCAGCGTCACTATAAAAGCCCCGGTCTTTCCCCATGCAAGTCACGGATTGTTATTGTTTGTATTTCCATTGTTAGCGTTTCCTAGTTTCCTCGTTCCTTGTTCCTAGTTCCTTGTGTTTTTTGATTCCCTCGCCTGACTCCCTGTTCTCGACCGTTCGGCGCTTGCCTTTTGGACTCTTTCTCGTTGATTGGATTATTCTCTACGTTTTGCCTGTGTTATTCCCGTTTGCTCCTGTTGGACTCTGCCTGTACGACCATGTTTTTGTCTCGCCCCTTTAATAAAAGCTCGCAGATGGATCCGCTCGCCTCTCGCCTCTCATTCCGTATAACAGAACAATCCATCACAACAGGATCCAGCAGCTTTCACCCCGGACATTCGTTTGACATGGACACTGACAGAATTCTTTCCAGGATTAAGCAAGGACCACGCACACTTGAGCAGTATACCCGTGAGTTTCTGGCTATAGCAAATTATTCCACCCTCCCGGACTGTATAATTATAGAGATTTGCTGCGATGGCGTAAATCAGCCTTTAAGGGCGAGGCCGAGACGCGAGGGTCCGCGTTCATCACTCGCGGAATTTTTGGACTTTGCTCTGTTGTGTGTGGGCTCTCCGTTTACCGTGGGTGTCGCGGAGGAGGATCACGACGCCACAAACAAGTTTTCCGCCTGGATCGCTCGTGAAATGGCGGCCGTGTCGGAGCGCGCTCGAGTAATGGCGGCGACAGCGGTGCCCGTTCACAAAATGGCGGCCGCGCCGGAGCGCGGTCATACCCTGGCGGCGACAACAGAGCCCGTGCACAAGATGGCGGCGACGGCGGAGCCCATTCACAAAATGGCAGTGAAAACGGAGCTTCGTCACGTCGTTCCTCGTTCCTGTGTCAAGTCAGGTTAAAGCTGTGTTCCCTGTGTCAAGTCAAATTACAGCTGTCGCCCCTGTCGCAAGTCAAGTTACAGCCATCTTTCCTGAGCCACTGCACAAGATGGCTGCCACGCCAGAGCCACTGCACAAGATGGCCGCCGTCTCCAAGCCACTGCACAAGATGGCCGCCGTCTCCAAGCCACTCCACAATATGGCCGCCATTCCAGAACCTGTGGTCAGCACCCGGACGCCACCTGTGGTCATGATGGCCCACGTGCTGGACACACCCCTAATGACGTTATGGGCAGCTAGAGTGGCGTTCCTTCACACCGCGGCGGCTACCCCTGGGTCAAGTCAGGCTTCCGAGTCAAGTCAAGACACAGAGTCAAGTCAAGACACAGCTGCCGTTCTCCACGAGTCAAGCCAAGTCACACCTGTTCTCCACGAGTCAAGTCACATTACAGCGGCTCTTCATACTAGGTCAAGTCAAGTTACAGCCGTGTCTCCTGAGCCAGGTCAAGCTACGACTGTTGTTCCAGAGTCAGGTCAAGCCAAAGCTGTAGCTTCCAAGTCCAGTCAAGCTTCCAAGTCCAGCCAAGCTTCCAAGTCCAGCAACGTCAAGGCGGTCGTTCCTGCGTCAAGCAACGTCAAGGCGGTCGTTCCTGAGTCAAGCAAGGTAACAGCCGTGGTTCCTGCAAAGTCGGCTTAAAGTCAATGATCTCCATGAGCCAAGTCAAGTCACGCTGATCTCCATGAGTCAAAGCAGTTCACTACTGATCTTCACGAAGATCAAGTCAGAGTCACAGCCAATCTCCCGCAGGGAACCAAGTCAAACCACAGCCCCAGTCTTCATGGAGCAGATGAAGTTATTGCTGCTGCTCAGAGCCAAGTCACGTCTCATTTGACCTTCCAGGCCCGTCCGTCTCGTCTATCTGTCCAGAGCCTCGCATGTCTTGTCCTGGCTGACCCCAGAGTCAGTCCGTCCGCCTGGCGGCCCAGAGTCCAGTCCGCGTCCGCCTGGCGGCCCAGGTCAGTCGCGTCCGCCTGGCCAGAGTCCGTCCGCGTCCCGATCTGACGCTGAAGTCAAGTCACATCATATCGGCCAGTGTGATGGCGATCACCATTCTCAGTATGTGGGCGCACACTCGAAGGAGTCCGCGTCTGTTCACAAGTCTGCCCGGAGTCACGTCTGTTCTGAGTCCGCCCTGGTCCGCGTCTGTTCCCCGCGAGTCCACTCACAAGAATCCCGTCCAGATCAAAACCTGCTCCAGGCTCCGTCTGGTCACTCAGCCTGCTCCAGAGCCCCCGTCTGGTCTCAAGCCTGCTCCAGAGCTCCTGTCTGGTCTCAAGCCTGCTCCAGAGGTCCCGTCTGGTCTCAAGTCTGTTCCAGAGGTCCCGTCTGGTCTCAAGTCTGTTCCAGAGGCCCCGTCTGACCACGAGTCAGCTCCAGAGGCCTTCCCTGACGGGGAAGCTGCGCCAATGCCTCCTGAGGTGTCAGCTTCGGCTGTAGATCCTCCTAGGGAGGCGGCGTTATCCTTTGGTTTCTCTGCTTCTCCCCTTATTCTGTCTGCCTCCTCTGTCCCTGTTCTCCCCAGGTCCCAGTCCATTATGCGGGTTCCTGCTCAGCCCTGGAGGGCCCTGGCACCTCCTGTTCCGCCCTGGAGGGCCTCAGCGCCTCCTGCTCTGCCTCCAGTTCCGTCCTGGAAGGTCCCGGTGCCTCCTGCTCTGCCCTGGAGGGCTCCTGTCCCTCCTGCTCTTCTGTTTGTCTCCTCTATCCCTGCTCTCCCCAGGTCCCAGCCCATGACGCAGGTCCCTGCTCTGCCCTGGAGGGCCCTGGCGCCTCCTGCTCTGCCTCCTGTTCCGCCCTGGAGGGCTCCCGTGCCTTCTGCTCCGCCTCCTGCTCCGCCACCGGCTCCTCCCTGGAGGGCTCCTGCGCCTCCTGCTCCGCCCTGGAGGGCTCCTGCGCCTCCTGCTCCGCCTCCGGCTCCGCCTTGGAGGGCTCCCGCGCCTTTTGCTCCGCCTCCTGCTCCGCCCTGGAGGGGCTCCTGCTCCGCCTCCGGCTCTGCCCTGGAGGCTCCTGCTCGCCTCCGGCTCTGCCCTGGGGGCTCCTGCTCCGCCTCTGCCCTGGAGGTACCTGCACTGTGGGTCCTGCCTCAATCACCCGGGCCCTCCACATGGACCTGGCCCTCAGCCCTCGCCCTGTCTGCTCCGCCCACGCTCCCCTGGACTGTTGTTCCCTTGGCGTCTGGAAGCCGCTCCTTGGGGGGCTATGTCCTGAATCTGGTCGATGTTCCGCGGTCCGCTCACCACCAGAGGTCACTCTCACCTTATCTCACACTGACTGTTGCTTTACACCCCGGACTACATCTCCCAGTATCCTTCACGCTGATTGCGTCATCGTATGTGACCAATCAGCGTCACTATAAAAGCCCCGGTTTTTCCCCATGCAAGTCACGGATTGTTATTGTTTGTATTTCCATTATTAGCGTTTCCTAGTTTCCTCGTTCCTTGTTCCTAGTTCCTTATGTTTTTTGATTCCCTCACCTGGCTCCCCGTTCTCGACCGTTCGCCGCTTGCCTTTTGGACTCTTTCTCGTTGATTGGATTATTCTCTACGTTTTGCCTGTGTTATTCCCGTTTGCTCCTGTTGGACTCTGCCTGTACGACCATGTTTTTGTCTCGCCCCTTTAAGGTGGGGATTAAGGACAAGAGTTTGTCAGGAAGCCAGTTTATATCCTCAGCTGAAGGACGCTCCTTTTTACAAGGATCGTTTGTTCAAAAGATCCATTCTTTTTATAGTCTGTAAAAAAAACCACACACAGCAGCCTAAGCCTTCTCTAATTGGTCTCCCATCAATAAAGTAACCATGCTGGAGCCTGCTTAGCTTTATTGAGAAACCAGGCTCCAGCTACTGAAAGCAAATAACATTCTTTAGTCAGAAGCATCTGATAGACTTGCACTAATAGAGTGGTAGCACATCCTGATAGCCTCAATACGGATGTCAGGATGCGCTACCATCGTAAACAGTGGGTCAAGTTGATTACATACATGTCAGGGAATGAGCGCCCCCTGCTGGTTGGCCAAATAACAACTGGCCCCAGCAGCACGGTAGGTCTTGTCATATTGGTCAGCTACCCAAGTACAGACCAGGCTCTGGTCTCCTTAGCTTTTAGAAAGGAACCAGGCTCTGGCTACTGCATGCAAAAGACATACTTGCTGTCGGTACCTTAATAAAGCTGCTCCAACAGAGGGGTAGCGCATGCTAACAAGCTCAACACCCGCCATCAGGATGCGCTACCATCCTTAACACTAGATCAAGTTAATTATTAGGGTGGGGATTAAGGACAAGTGTTTGTCAGGAAGCCAGTTTATTTCCTCAGCTGAAGGACGTTCCCTTTACAAGAACCGTTTGACAAAAATATGCATTCTTTTTACAATCTGTAAAAAAACCCACAAAGAGCAGCCTAAACCTTCACCAATTGGTCTCCCATCCATAAATAAACCATGCTGGAGCCTGCTTACCTATACTGAAAAACAAGACTTTGGTTACTGAAAGCACATAACATTCTTTCATAATAAAGAACTCATAGACTTGCTCTAATAGAGGGGTAGCGCATCCTGATAGCCTCAATACGGAAGTCAGGATGCGCTACCATCGTCAACAGTGGGTCAAGTTGATTACATACATGTCAGGGAATGAGCGCCCCCTGCTGGTCGGCCAAATAACAACTGGCCCCAGCAGCACGGTAGGTCTTGTCATATTGGTCAGCCACCCAAGTACAGACCAGGCTCTGGTCTCCTTAGCTTTTAGAAAGGAACCAGGCTCTGGCTACTGCATGCAGAAGACATACTTGCTGTCGGTACCTTAATAAAGCTGCTCCAACAGAGGGGTAGCGCATGCTGACAAGCTCAATACCCGCCGTCAGGATACGCTACCATCCTTAACACAAGGCCAAGTGGATTATTAAGGTGGGGATTACGGAAAAGAGTTTGTCAGGAAGCCAGTTTATTTCCTCAGCTGAAGGACGCTCCCTTTTACAAGAACCGTTTGATGAAAAGATCCATTCTTTTTACAGTCTGTATAAAAAACAACAAACAGCACCCTAAGCCTTCTCTAATTGGTCTCCCATCCATAAAGAGACCACCCTGGGGCCTGCTTATCTTTACTGAGAAACCAGGCTCTGGCTACTGAAAGCAAATAACTTGTTTTGGTCAGAAGCAACTGATAGACTTGCACTAATAGAGGGGTAGTGCATCCTGATAGCCTCAATACGGACGTCAGGATGCGCTACCATCGTAAACAGTGGGTCAAGTTGATTACATACATGTCAGGGAATGAGCGCCCCCTGCTGGTCGGCCAAATAATAACTGGCCCCAGCAGCACGCTAGGTCTTGTCATACTGGTCAGCCACCCAAGTATAGACCAGGCTCTGGTCTCCTAAGTTCTTAGAAAGGAACCAGGCTCTGGCTACTAAAAGCAAAGGATCTGACTTGGTTTTACGTAGCTGATAGACTTGCTCTACTAGAGGGGTAGCGCATCCTGACAGTCTCAATATGGTCGTCAGGATGCGCTACCATCTTAAACAGTAGGTCAAGTTGATTACATACATGTCAATGAATGAGCGCCCCCTGCTGGTCGGCCAAATAATAACTGGCCCCAGCAGCACGCTAGGTCTTGTCATACTGGTCAGCCACCCAAGTATAGACCAGGCTCTGGTCTCCTAAGTTCTTAGAAAGGAACCAGGCTCTGGCTTCTGCATGCAGAAGACATACTTGCTGTCGGTACCTTAATAAAGCTGCTCCAATAGAGGGGTAGTGCATGCTAAGAAGCTCAACACCTGCCATCAGGATGCGCTACCATCCTTAACACTAGGTCAAGTTAATTATTAAGGTGGAGATTAAGGACAACAGTTTGTCAGGAAGCCAGTTTATTTCCTCAGCTGAAGGACGCTCCCTTTTACAAGAAACGTTTGATCAAAAGATCCATTCCTTTTACAGTCTGTAAAAAAAAACACAAAGAGCAGCCTAAACCTTCTCCAATTGGTCTACCATCGATAAACAGACCATACTGGAGCCTGCTTATCTTTACTGAAAAACTAATTTTAGGCTATTGAAGGCAAATAACATACTTTGGTCAGAAGCAACTGATAGACTTGCACTAATAGAGGGGTAGCGCAACCTGATAGCCTCAATACGGACGTCAGGATGCACTACCATCGTAAACAGTGGGTCAAGTTGATTACATACATGTCAGGGAATGAGCGCCCCCTGCTGGTCGGCCAAATAACAACTGGCCCCAGCAGCACGGTAGGTCTTATCATATTGGTCAGCTACCCAAGTACAGACCAGGCTCTGGTCTCCTTAGCTTTTAGAAAGGAACCAGGCTCTGGCTACTGCATGCAGAAGACATACTTGCTGTCGGTACCTTAATAAAGCTGCTCCAACAGAGGGGTAGCGCATGCTGACAAGCTCAATACCCGCCGTCAGGATACGCTACCATCCTTAACACAAGGCCAAGTGGATTATTAAGGTGGGGATTACGGACAAGAGTTTGTCAGATAGCCAGTTTATTTCCTCAGCTGAAGGACGCTCCCTTTTACAAGAACCGTTTGATGAAAAGATCCATTCTTTTTACAGTCTGTAAAAAAAACAACAAACAGCAGCCTAAGCCTTCTCTAATTGGTCTCCCATCCATAAAGAGACCATGCTGGGGCCTGCTTATCTTTACTGAGAAACTAGACTTAGGCTATTGAAGGCAAATAACATGCTTTGTTCAGAAGCAACTGATAGACTTGCACTAATAGAGGGGTAGCGCATCCTGATAGCCTCAATACGGACGTCAGGATGCGCTACCATCGTAAACAGTGGGTCAAGTTGATTACATACATGTCAGGGAATGAGCGCCCCCTGCTGGTCGGCCAAATAACAACTGGCCCCAGCAGCACGGTAGGGCTTGTCATATTGGTCAGCCACCCAAGTACAGACCAGGCTCTGGTCTCCTAAGTTCTTAGAAAGGAACCAGGCTCTGGCGTCTGCAGGCAGAAGACATACTTGCTGTCGGTACCTTAATAAAGCTGCTCCAATAGAGGGGTAGTGCATGCTAACAAGCTCAACACCCGCCGTCAGGATACGCTACCATCCTTAACACAAGGCCAAGTGGATTATTAAGGTGGGGATTACGGACAAGAGTTTGTCAGGAAGCCAGTTTATTTCCTCAGCTGAAGGGCGCTCCCTTTTACAAGAACCGTTTGATGAAAAGATCCATTCTTTTTACAGTCTGTAAAAAAAAAAACAAACAGCAGCCTAAACCTTCTGTAATTGGTCTCCCATCCCTAAAGAGACCATCCTGGGGCCTGCTTAGTTTTACTGAGAAACCAGGCTCTGGCTACTGAAAGCAAATAACATGCTTGGTCAGAAGCAACGGATAGACTTGCACTAATAAAGGGGTAGCGCATCCTGATAGCCTCAATACGGACGTCAGGATGCGCTACCATCGTAAACAGTGGGTCAAGTTGTTTACATACACGTCAGGGAATGAGCGCCCCCTGCTGGTTGGCCGAATAACAACTGGCCCCAGCAGCACGGTAGGTCTTGTCATATTGGGCAGCCACCCAAGTACAGACCAGGTTCTGGTCTCCTAAGTTCTTAGAAAGGAACCAGGCTCTGGCTACTGCATGCAGAAGACATACTTGCTGTCGGTACCTTAATAAAGCTGCTCCAACAGAGGGGTAGCGCATGCTGACAAGCTCAATACCCGCCATCAGGATACGCTACCATCTTTAACACTAGGTCAAGTTAATTATTAAGGTGGGGATTAAGGACAAGAGTTTGTCAGGAAGCCAGTTTATTTCCTCAGCTGAAGGATGCTCCCTTTTACAAGAACCGTTTGATGAAAAGACCATTCTTTTTACAGTCTGTAAAAAAACAACAAACAGCAGCCTAAGCCTTCTCCTAATTGGTCTCCCATCCCTAAAAGAAGAGACCATGCTGGAACCTGCTTGGCTTTACTGAGAAACCAGGCTCTAGCTGCAGAAATAAATAACAAGCTTATCATGGCGACTATTAGACTTGCACTAATGGGGGTGGCGCATCTGATAGCCTCAATAATGCGGACGTCAGGATCGCTACCATAAATAAACTCAGTGGGTCAAGTTGATTGCTATGTCAGGAATGAAGCGCCCCCTGCTGGTTGGCGAATAACGGCGCTGGCCCCAGCAGCACGGTAGGTCTTGTCATATTGGTCACCCACCCAAGTACAGACCAGGTTCTGGTCTCCTAAGTTCTTAGAAAGGAACCAGGCTCTGGCTTCTGCATGCAGAAGACATACTTGCTGTCGGTACCTTAATAAAGCTGCTCCAACAGAGGGGTAGCGCATGCTGACAAGCTCAAGACCCGCCGTCAGGATACGCTACCATCCTTAACACAAGGCCAAGTGGATTATTAAGGTGGGGATTACCGACAAGAGTTTGTCAGGAAGCCAGTTTATTTCCTCAGCTGAAGGACGCTCCGTTTTACAAGAAACGTTTGATCAAAAGATCCATTCTTTTTACAGTCTGTAAAAAAAACAACAAACAGCAGCCTAAACCTTCTCTAATTGGGCTCCCATCCATAAAGAGACCATGCTGGGGCCTGCTTATCTTTACTGAGAAACTAGACTTAGGCTATTGAAGGCAAATAACATGCTTGGTCAGAAACAACTGATAGACTTGCACTAATAGAGTGGCATCTGATAGCCTCTATCACGGGCGATCGGGATGCGCTATAAATAAACTCAGTGGAGTCATGTTGATTACATACATGTCAGGGGAATGGCTGGCGCCCTGCTGGTTGGCGAATAACAACTGGCTAGCAGCGCGGTAAAGGTCTTGTCATGTGGTCACCCACCCAAGTACAGACCGGAGTTCTGGTCTCCTAAGTTCTTAGAAAGGAACCAGGCTCTGGCTTCACCATGCAGAAGACATACTTGCTGTGAAGTTACCTTAATAAAGCTGCTCCAACAGAGGGTGGCGCTGTGCTGACAAGCTCAAGACCCGCCCGTCAGGATCACGGCTACCATCCCATAACACAGGGCCAGTGGATTATTAGGTGGGGATTACACCCGACAAAGAGTTTGTCCAGGAAGCCAGTTTATTTCCTCCAGCTGAAGGGCTCCGTTTTACAAGAAACGTTTGATCAAAGATCCACATTCTTTTTACAGTCTGTAAAAAAAACAACAAACAGCAGCCTAAGCCTTCTCTAATTGGGCTCCCATCCCTAAAGAGACCATGCTGGGGCCTGCTTAGCTTCACTGAGAAATCAGGTTCTGGCTACTGAAAGCAGATAACATGCTTGGTCAGAAACAACTGATAGACTTGCACTAATAGAGGGGTAGCGCATCCTGATAGCCTTTATACGGACGTCAGGATGCGCTACCATCGTAAACAGTGGGTCATGTTGATTACATACATGTCAGGGAATGAGCGCGCCCTGCTGGTTGGCCGAATAACAACTGGCCCCAGCAGCACGGTAGGTCTTGTCATATTGGTCACCCACCCAAGTACAGACCAGGTTCTGGTCTCCTAAGTTCTTAGAAAGGAACCAGGCTCTGGCTTCTGCATGCAGAAGACATACTTGCTGTCGGTACCTTAATAAAGCTGCTCCAACAGAGGGGTAGCGCATGCTGACAAGCTCAAGACCCGCCGTCAGGATACGCTACCATCCTTAACACAAGGCCAAGTGGATTATTAAAGTGGGGATTACGGACAAGAGTTTGTCAGGAAGCCAGTTTATTTCCTCAGCTGAAGGACGCTCCCTTTTAGAAGAACCGTTTGATGAAAAGATCCAATCTTTTTACAGTCTGTAAAAAAAAGAACAAACAGCAGCCTAAACCTTCTGTAATTGGTCTCCCATCCCTAAAGAGACCATCCTGGGGCCTGCTTAGCTTTACTGAGAAACCAGGCTCTGGCTACTGAAAGCAAATAACATGCTTGGTTAGAAGCAACGGATAGACTTGCACTAATAAAGGGGTAGCGCATCCTGATAGCCTCAATACGGACGTCAGGATGCGCTACCATCGTAAACAGTGGGTCAAGTTGATTACATACATGTCAGGGAATGAGCGCCCCCTGCTGGTCGGCCAAATAACAGCTGGCCCCAGCAGCACGGTAGGTCTTGTCATATTGGTCAGCCACCCAAGTACAGACCAGGTTCTGGTCTCCTAAGTTCTTAGAAAGGAACCAGGCTCTGGCTTCTGCATGCAGAAGACGTGCTTGCTGTCGGTACCTTAATAAAGTTGCTCCAATAGAGGGGTAGTGCATGCTAACAAGCTCAACACCCGCCATCAGGATGCGCTACCATCCTTAACACAAGGCCAAGTGGATTATTAAGGTGGGGATTACGGACAAGAGTTTGTCAGGAACCCAGTTTATTTCCTCAGCTGAAGGACGCTCCCTTTTACAAGAACCGTTTGATGAAAAGATCCAATCTTTTTACAGTCTGTAAAATAAAGAACAAACAGCAGCCTAAGCCTTCTCTAATTGGTCTCCCATCCCTAAAGACACCATCCTGGGGCCTGCTTAGCTTTACTGAGAAACCAGGCTCTGGCTACTGAAAGCAAATAACATGCTTGGTCAGAAGCAACGGATAGACTTGCACTAATAAAGGGGTAGCGCATCCTGATAGCCTCAATACGGACGTCAGGATGCGCTACCATCGTAAACAGTGGGTCAAGTTGATTACATACACGTCAGGGAATGAGCGCCCCCTGCTGGTTGGCCGAATAACAACTGGCCCCAGCAGCACGGTAGGTCTTGTCATATTGGTCAGCCACCCAAGTACAGACCAGGTTCTGGTCTCCTAAGTTCTTAGAAAGGAACCAGGCTCTGGCTACTGCATGCAGAAGACATACTTGCTGTCGGTACCTTAATAAAGCTGCTCCAACAGAGGGGTAGCGCATGCTGACAAGCTCAATACCCGCCATCAGGATACGCTACCATCCTTAACACTAGGTCAAGTTAATTATTAAGGTGGGGATTAAGGACAAGAGTTTGTCAGGAAGCCAGTTTATTTCCTCAGCTGAAGGATGCTCCCTTTTACAAGAACCGTTTGATGAAAAGACCATTCTTTTTACAGTCTGTAAAAAAAAAAACAAACAGCAGCCTAAACCTTCTGTAATTGGTCAATACGGTCAATACGGACGTCAGGATGCGCTACCATCGTAAACAGTGGGTCAAGTTGTTTACATACACGTCAGGGAATGAGCGCCCCCTGCTGGTTGGCCGAATAACAACTGGCCCCAGCAGCACGGTAGGTCTTGTCATATTGGTCAGCCACCCAAGTACAGACCAGGCTCTGGTCTCCTTAGCTTTTAGAAAGGATCCAGGCTCTGGCTACTGCATGCAGAAGACATACTTGCTGTCGGTACCTTAATAAAGCTGCTCCAACAGAGGGTTAGCGCATGCTGACAAGCTCAATATCCGCCGTCAGGATACGCTACCATCCTTAACACAAGGCCAAGTGGATTATTAAGGTGGGGATTACGGACAAGAGTTTGTCAGGAAGCCAGTTTATTTCCTCAGCTGAAGGACGCTCCCTTTTACAAGAACCGTTTGATGAAAAGATACATTCTTTTTACAGTCTGTAAAAAAAACAACAAACAGCAGCCTAAGCCTTCTCTAACTGGTCTCCCATCCATAAAGAGACTATGCTGGGGCCTGCTTAGCATAACTGAGAAATCAGGCTCTGGCTACTGAAAGCAAATAACATGCTTTGGTCAGAAGCAACTGATAGACTTGCACTAATAGAGGGGTAGCGCATCCTGATAGCCTCAATACGGACGTCAGGATGCGCTACCATCGTAAACAGTGGGTCAAGTTGATTACATACATGTAAGGGAATGAGCGCCCCCTGCTGGTCGGCCAAATAACAGCTGGCCCCAGCAGCACGGTAGGTCTTGTCATATTGGTCAGCCACCCAAGTACAGACCAGGTTCTGGTCTCCTAAGTTCTTAGAAAGGAACCAGGCTCTGGCTTCTGCATGCAGAAGACATACTTGCTGTCGGTACCTTAATAAAGTTGCTCCAATAGAGGGGTAGTGCATGCTAACAAGCTCAACACCCGCCATCAGGATGCGCTACCATCCTTAACACTAGATCAAGTTAATTATTAAGGTGGGGATTACGGACAAGAGTTTGTCAGGAAGCCAGTTTATTTCCTCAGCTGAAGGACGCTCCCTTTTGCAAGAAACGTTTGATGAAAAGATCCATTCTTTTTACAGTCTGTAAAAAAAACAACAAACAGCAGCCTAAACCTTCTCCAATTGGTCTGCCATCCATAAACAGACCATACTGGAGCCTGCTTATCTTTACTGAGAAACTAGACTTAGGCTATTGAAAGCAAATAACATGCTTTGTTCAGAAGCAACTTATAGACTTGCACTAATAGAGGGGTAGCGCATCAGCGATAGCCCCAAATGCTGACGCCAGAATGCGCCACCATCGTAAAACAGTGGGTCAAGCTTTGATTAAGCATACATGTCAGGGAATGAGCTCGCAAGGCTGGTCGGCCAAATAACAATCCTGGTTCCAGCAGCACGGTAGAATCTCGCTCATAATAACAGCCACCCAAGTACAGACCAGCCCTCTTGGTCTCCTTAGTTTTGTGGAAAGGAACCAGGACTCTTGGCTACTGCATGCAGATGACATATCTTGCTGTCACCTTATTAAAGTTGCTCCAATAATAGGGTAGCGAGTTGACAAGCTCAATAATCTTCGCCAGGGATGCTTACCATCCCTAACACAAGGCCAAGTGGATTATTAAGGTGGGGATTACGGACAAGAGTTTGTCAGGAAGCCAGTTTATTTCCTCATTGAAGGACGCTCCCTTTACAAGAACCGCTTGATTTGAAAGATCCATTCCTTTACAGTCTGTAAAACAAAACAAACAGCAGCCTAAGCTCTCTAATGGTCTCCCATCCCTAAAAGACCATCCTGGGGCCCAAGCTTAGCTTTTATCATCACTGGAAAAACTAGACTTAGGCTAATATTGAAGGCAACAACATGTTTCTTTGCAAAAGCAACTGGATAGACTTTGTACTCCTGGTGCTTAACCTGATAGCCCCAATAATGGACGCTGTGGATGCGCCAGTACCATCGGCCAACAGTGTGGGTAAAGTTGATTACATACATGTCAGGGAATGAGCGCCTTCGCGGCTGGTCGGCCAAATAACAACCTTAGCTTCCAGCACGGTAGGTCTTTGGTCATATTGGTCAGCTACCCAAGTACAGATCTCATTAGGCTCTGGTCTCCTTAGCTTTTGTGAAAGGAACCAGGCTCTGGCTACTGCATGCAGAAGACATACTTGCTGTCGGTACCTTAATAAAGCTGCTCCAACAGAGGGGTAGCGCATGCTGACAAGCTCAATACCCGCCGTCAGGATACGCTACCATCCTTAACACAAGGCCAAGTGGATTATTAAGGTGGGGATTACGGACAAGAGTTTGTCAGGAAGCCAGTTTATTTCCTCAGCTGAAGGACGCTCCCTTTTACAAGAACCGTTTGATGAAAAGATACATTCTTTTTACAGTCTGTAAAAAAAACAACAAACAGCAGCCTAAGCCTTCTCTAACTGGTCTCCCATCCATAAAGAGACCATGCTGGGGCCTGCTTAGCATTACTGAGAAACCAGGCTCTGGCTACTGAAAGCAAATAACATGCTTTGGTCAGAAGCAACTGATAGACTTGCACTAATAGAGGGGTAGCGCATCCTGATAGCCTCAATACGGACGTCAGGATGCGCTACCATCGTAAACAGTGGGTCAAGTTGATTACATACATGTCAGGGAATGAGCGCCCCCTGCTGGTCGGCCAAATAACAGCTGGCCCCAGCAGCACGGTAGGTCTTGTCATATTGGTCAGCCACCCAAGTACAGACCAGCCTCTGGTCTCCTTAGCTTTTAGAAAGGAACCAGGCTCTGGCTACTGCATGCAGATGACATACTTGCTGTCGGTACCTTAATAAAGCTGCTCCAACAGAGGGGTAGCGCATGCTGACAAGCTCAATACCCGCCGTCAGGATACGCTACCATCCTTAACACAAGGCCAAGTGGATTATTAAGGTGGGGATTACGGACAAGAGTTTGTCAGGAAGCCAGTTTATTTCCTCAGCTGAAGGACGCTCCCTTTTACAAGAACCGTTTGATGAAAAGATCCATTCTTTTTACAGTCTGTTAAAAACAGCAGCCTAAGCCTTCTCTAATTGGTCTCCCATCCATAAAAAGACCATGCTGGGGCCTGCGTATCTTTACTGAGAAACTAGACTTAGGCTATTGAAGGCAAATAACATGCTTTGTTCAGAAGCAACTGATAGACTTGCACTAATAGAGGGGTAGCGCATCCTGATAGCCTCAATACGGACGTCAGGATGCGCTACCATCGTCAACAGTGGGTCAAGTTGATTACATACATGTCAGGGAATGAGCGCCCCCTGCTAGTCGGCCAAATAACAACTGGCCCCAGCAGCACGGTAGGTCTTGTCATATTGGTCAGCCACCCAAGTACAGACCAGGCTCTGGTCTCCTTAGCTTTTAGAAAGGAACCAGGCTCTGGCTACTGCATGCAGAAGACATACTTGCTGTCGGTACCTTAATAAAGCTGCTCCAACAGAGGGGTAGCGCATGCTGACAAACTCAATACCCGCCGTCAGGATACGCTACCATCCTTAACACAAGGCCAAGTGGATTATTAAGGTGGGGATTACGGACAAGAGCTTGTCAGGAAGCCAGTTTATTTCCTCAGCTGAAGGACGCTCCCTTTTACAAGAAACGTTTGATCAAAAGATCCATTCTTTTTACAGTCTGTAAAAAAAACAACAAACAGCAGCCTAAACCTTCTCTAATTGGTCTCCCATCCATAAAGAGACCATGCTGGGGTCTGCTTATCTTTACTGAAAAACTACACTTAGGCTATTGAAGGCAAATAACATGCTTTGTGCAGAAGCAACTGATAGACTTGCACTAATAGAGGGGTAGCGCATCCTGATAGCCTCAATACGGACGTCAGGATGCGCTACCATCGTCAACAGTGGGTCAAGTTGATTACATACATGTCAGGGAATGAGCGCCCCCTGCTGGTCGGCCAAATAACAACTGGCCCCAGCAGCACGGTAGGTCTTGTCATATTGGGCAGCCACCCAAGTACAGACCAGGCTCTGGTCTCCTTAGCTTTTAGAAAGGAACCAGGCTCTGGCTACTGCATGCAGAAGACATACTTGCTGTCGGTACCTTAATAAAGCTGCTCCAACAGAGGGGGAGCGCATGCTGACAAGCTCAATACCCGCCGTCAGGATACGCTACCATCCTTAACACAAGGCCAAGTGGATTATTAAGGTGGGGATTACGGACAAGAGTTTGTCAGGAAGCCAGTTTATTTCCTCAGCTGAAGGACGCTCCCTTTTACAAGAAACGTTTGATCAAAAGATCCATTCTTTTTACAGTCTGTAAAGAAAACAACAAACAGCAGCCTAAACCTTCTCTAATTGGTCTCCCATCCATAAAGACACCATGCTGGGGCCTGCTTATCTTTACTGAAAAACTACACTTAGGCTATTGAAGGCAAACAACATGCTTTGTGCAGAAGCAACTGATAGACTTGCACTAATAGAGGGGTAGCGCATCCTGATAGCCTCAATACGGACGTCAGGATGCGCTACCATCCTTAACACAAGGCCAAGTGGATTATTAAGGTGGGGATTACCGACAAGAGTTTGTCAGGAAGCCAGTTTATTTCCTCAGCTGAAGGACTCTCCCTTTTACAAGAAACGTTTGATCAAAAGATCCATTCTTTTTACAGTCTGTAAAGAAAACAACAAACAGCAGCCTAAGCCTTCTCTAACTGGTCTCCCATCCATAAAGAGACCATCCTGGGGCCTGCTTAGCTTTACTGAGAAACCAGGATCTGGCTACTGAAAGCAAATAACATGCTTTGTTCAGAAGCAACTGATAGACTTGCACTAATAGAGGGGTAGCGCATCATGATAGCCTCAATACGGACGTCAGAATGCGCTACCATCGTAAACAGTGGGTCAAGTTGATTACATACATGTCAGGGAATGAGCGCCCCCTGCTGGTCGGCCAAATAACAACTTGCCCCAGCAGCACGGTAGGTCTTGTCATATTGGTCAGCCACCCAAGTACAGACCAGCCTCTGGTCTCCTTAGCTTTTAGAAAGGAACCAGGCTCTGGCTACTGCATGCAGATGACATACTTGCTGTCGGTACCTTAATAAAGCTGCTCCAACAGAGGGGTAGCGCATGCTGACAAGCTCAATACCCGCCGTCAGGATGCGCTACCATCCTTAACACAAGGCCAAGTGGATTATTAAGGTGGGGATTACGGACAAGAGTTTGTCAGGAAGCCAGTTTATTTCCTCAGCTGAAGGACGCTCCCTTTTACAAGAACCGTTTGATGGAAAGATCCATTCTTTTTACAGTCTGTAAAAAAAAAACAAACAGCAGCCTAAGCCTTCTCTAATTGGTCTCCCATCCCTAAAAAGACCATCCTGGGGCCTGCTTAGCTTTACTGAAAAACTAGACTTAGGCTATTGAAGGCAAATAACATGCTTTGTTCAAAAGCAACTGATAGACTTGCACTAATAGAGGGGTAGCGCATCCTGATAGCCTCAATACGGACGTCAGGATGCGCTACCATCGTAAACAGTGGGTCAAGTTGATTACATACATGTCAGGTCATGAGCGCCCCCTGCTGGTCGGCCAAATAACAGCTGGCCCCAGCAGCACGGTAGGTCTTGTCATATTGGTCAGCCACCCAAGTACAGACCAGGTTCTGGTCTCCTAAGTTCTTAGAAAGGAACCAGGCTCTGGCTTCTGCATGCAGAAGACATACTTGCTGTCGGTACCTTAATAAAGTTGCTCCAATAGAGGGGTAGTGCATGCTAACAAGCTCAACACCCGCCATCAGGATGCGCTACCATCCTTAACACTAGATCAAGTTAATTATTAAGGTGGGGATTAAGGACAAGAGTTTGTCAGGAAGCCAGTTTATTTCCTCAGCTGAAGGACGCTCCCTTTTACAAGAAACGTTTGATCAAAAGATCCATTCTTTTTACAGTCTGTAAAAAAAACAACAAACAGCAGCCTAAACCTTCTCTAATTGGTCTCCCATCCATAAAGAGACCATGCTGGGGCCTGCTTATCTTTACTGAGAAACTAGACTTAGGCTATTGAAGGCAAATAACATGCTTTGTTCAGAAGCAACTGATAGACTTGCACTAATAAAGGGGTAGCGCATCCTGATAGCCTCAATACGGACGTCAGGATGCGCTACCATCGTCAACAGTGGGTCAAGTTGATTACATACATGTCAGGGAATGAGCGCCCCCTGCTGGTCGGCCAAATAACAACTGGCCCCAGCAGCACGGTAGGTCTTGTCATATTGGTCAGCCACCCAAGTACAGACCAGGCTCTGGTCTCCTAAGTTCTTAGAAAGGAACCAGGCTCTGGCGTCTGCATGCAGAAGACATACTTGCTGTCGGTACCTTAATAAAGCTGCTCCAATAGAGGGGTAGTGCATGCTAACAAGCTCAACACCCGCCGTCAGGATACGCTACCATCCTTAACACAAGGCCAAGTGGATTATTAAGGTGGGGATTACGGACAAGAGTTTGTCAGGAATCCAGTTTATTTCCTCAGCTGAAGGGCGCTCCCTTTTACAAGAACCGTTTGATGAAAAGATCCATTCTTTTTACAGTCTGTAAAAAAAAAAACAAACAGCAGCCTAAACCTTCTGTAATTGGTCTCCCATCCCTAAAGAGACCATCCTGGGGCCTGCTTAGTTTTACTGAGAAACCAGGCTCTGGCTACTGAAAGCAAATAACATGCTTGGTCAGAAGCAACGGATAGACTTGCACTAATAAAGGGGTAGCGCATCCTGATAGCCTAAATACGGACGTCAGGATGCGCTACCATCGTAAACAGTGGGTCAAGTTGTTTACATACACGTCAGGGAATGAGCGCCCCCTGCTGGTTGGCCGAATAACAACTGGCCCCAGCAGCACGGTAGGTCTTGTCATATTGGTCAGCCACCCAAGTACAGACCAGGTTCTGGTCTCCTAAGTTCTTAGAAAGGAACCAGGCTCTGGCTTCTGCATGCAGAAGACGTGCTTGCTGTCGGTACCTTAATAAAGTTGCTCCAATAGAGGGGTAGTGCATGCTAACAAGCTCAACACCCGCCATCAGGATGCGCTACCATCCTTAACACAAGGCCAAGTGGATTATTAAGGTGGGGATTACGGACAAGAGTTTGTCAGGAACCCAGTTTATTTCCTCAGCTGAAGGACGCTCCCTTTTACAAGAACCGTTTGATGAAAAGATCCAATCTTTTTACAGTCTGTAAAATAAAGAACAAACAGCAGCCTAAGCCTTCTCTAATTGGTCTCCCATCCCTAAAGACACCATCCTGGGGCCTGCTTAGCTTTACTGAGAAACCAGGCTCTGGCTACTGAAAGCAAATAACATGCTTGGTCAGAAGCAACGGATAGACTTGCACTAATAAAGGGGTAGCGCATCCTGATAGCCTCAATACGGACGTCAGGATGCGCTACCATCGTAAACAGTGGGTCAAGTTGATTACATACACGTCAGGGAATGAGCGCCCCCTGCTGGTTGGCCGAATAACAACTGGCCCCAGCAGCACGGTAGGTCTTGTCATATTGGTCAGCCACCCAAGTACAGACCAGGTTCTGGTCTCCTAAGTTCTTAGAAAGGAACCAGGCTCTGGCTTCTGCATGCAGAAGACGTGCTTGCTGTCGGTACCTTAATAAAGTTGCTCCAATAGAGGGGTAGTGCATGCTAACAAGCTCAACACCCGCCATCAGGATGCGCTACCATCCTTAACACTAGATCAAGTTAATTATTAAGGTGGGGATTAAGGACAAGAGTTTGTCAGGAAGCCAGTTTATTTCCTCAGCTGAAGGACGCTCCCTTTTACAAGAAACGTTTGATGAAAAGATCCATTCTTTTTACAGTCTGTAAAAAAACAACAAACAGCAGCCTAAACCTTCTCCAATTGGTCTGCCATCCATAAACAGACCATACTGGAGCCTGCTTATCTTTACTGAGAAACTAGACTTAGGCGATTGAAGGCAAATAACATGCTTTGTTCAGAAGCAACTGATAGACTTGCACTAATAGAGGGGTAGCGCTTCATGATAGCCTCAATACGGACGTCAGAATGCGCTACCATCGTAAACAGTGGGTCAAGTTGATTACATACATGTCAGGGAATGAGCGCCCCCTGCTGGTCGGCCAAATAACAACTGGCCCCAGCAGCACGGTAGGTCTTGTCATATTGGTCAGCCACCCAAGTACAGACCAGCCTCTGGTCTCCTTAGCTTTTAGAAAGGAACCAGGCTCTGGCTACTGCATGCAGATGACATACTTGCTGTCGGTACCTTAATAAAGCTGCTCCAACAGAGGGGTAGCGCATGCTGACAAGCTCAATACCCGCCGTCAGGATACGCTACCATCCTTAACACAAGGCCAAGTGGATTATTAAGGTGGGGATTACGGACAAGAGTTTGTCAGGAAGCCAGTTTATTTCCTCAGCTGAAGGACGCTCCCTTTTACAAGAACCGTTTGATGGAAAGATCCATTCTTTTTACAGTCTGTAAAAAAAAAAACAAACAGCAGCCTAAGCCTTCTCTAATTGGTCTCCCATCCCTAAAGAGACCATCCTGGGGCCTGCTTAGCTTTACTGAAAAACTAGACTTAGGCAACTGAAAGCAAAGGATCTGACTTGGTTTTATGTAGCTGATAGACTTGCTCTACTAGAGGGGTATCGCATCCTGACAGTCTCAATATGGTCGTCAGGATGCGCTACCATCTTCAACAGTAGGTCAAGTTGATTACATACATGTCAATGAATGAGCACCCCCTGCTGGTCGGCCAAATAATAACTGGCCCCAGCAGCACGCTAGGTCTTGTCATACTGGTCAGCCACCCAAGTATAGACCAGGCTCTGGTCTCCTAAGTTCTTAGAAAGGAACCAGGCTCTGGCGTCTGCATGCAGAAGACATACTTGCTGTCGGTACCTTAATAAAGCTGCTCCAATAGAGGGGTAGTGCATGCTAACAAGCTCAACACCCGCCATCAGGATGCGCTACCATCCTTAACACTAGATCAAGTTAATTATTAAGGTGGGGATTAAGGACAACAGTTTGTCAGGAAGCCAGTTTATTTCCTCAGCTGAAGGACGCTCCCTTTTACAAGAAACGTTTGATCAAAAGATCCATTCTTTTTACAGTCTGTAAAAAAAAAAACACAAAGAGCAGCCTAAACCTTCTCCAATTGGTCTGCCATCCATGAACAGACCATACTGGAGCCTGCTTATCTTTATTGAGAAACTAGACTTAGGCTATTGAAGGCAAATAACATGCTTTGTTCAGAAGCAACTGATAGACTTGCACTAGTAGAGGGGTAGCGCATCATGATAGCCTCAATACGGACGTCAGAATGCGCTACCATCGTCAACAGTGGGTCAAGTTGATTACATATATGTCAGGGAATGAGCGCCCCCTGCTGGTCGGCCAAATAACAACTGGCCCCAGCAGCACGGTAGGTCTTGTCATATTGGTCAGCCACCCAAGTACAGACCAGGCTGTGGTCTCCTCAGCTTTTAGAAAGGATCCAGGCTCTGGCTATGCATGCAGAAGACATACTTGCTGTCGGTACTTTAATAAAGCTGCTCCAACAGAGGGGTAGCGCATGCTGACAAGCTCAATACCCACCGTCAGGATACGCTACCATCCTTAACACAAGGCCAAGTTGATTATTAAGGTTGGGATTAAGGACAACAGTTTGTCAGGAAGCCAGTTTATTTCCTCAGCTGAAGGACGCTCCCTTTTACAAGAACCGTTTGAACAAAAGACCCATTCTTTTTACAGTCTGTAAAAAAAACACAAACAGCAGCCTAAGCCTTCCAAATTGGCCTCCCATCCATAAAGAGACCATGCTGTGGCCTGCTTAACTTTTCTGAGAAACCAGGCTCTGGCTACTGAAAGCAAAGGATCTGACCTAGTATTATGCAGCTGATAGACTTGCTCTAGTAGAGGGGTAGCGCATCCTCACAGCCTCAATATGGTCGTCAGGATGCGCTACCATCATAAACAGTGGGTCAAGTTGATTACATTCATGTCAATGAATGAGCGCCCCCTGCTGGTCGGCCAAATAATAACTGGCCCCAGCAGCATGCTAGGTCTTGTCATACTGGTCAGCCACCCAAGTATAGACCAGGCTCTGGTCTCCTAAGTTCTTAGAAAGGAACCAGGCTCTGGCTTCTGCATGCAGAAGACATACTTGCTGTCGGTACCTTAATAAAGCTGCTCCAATAGAGGGGTAGTGCATGCTAACAAGCTCAACACCTGCCATCAGGATGCGCTACCATCCTTAACACTAGATCAAGTTAATTATTAATAAAAGCTCCAAGATGGATCCGCTCGCCTCTCATTCCGTATAACAACTATGCAGCTAGAGAAAACCCAATAAAGAGAAAAAGATAGAAAGCAACTGCTTCTTTTGAAAAGACCAATTCAGTTTCTTTTATTTTCATTTTATTGTATCAACCCTAGTGAAATTGTTTTTATTTATTCATTTAGTTTTATTTATTTAGTTAGTGTTATTCCCACCTTAATTTGAGGAATACATACAGTGTTGTTTAATAAATGCACAGCTTTAGTAAAGGAAATCTGCCTCAGAATGAACAGGGAATCAAGATTTCTAGTGGCTTATTTTAAAATAGTAGAGCATAGATGCTACACAGTCTTGATATAATTTCTTAGAGGTCTGTGTTGGTAAGTAACACTGGTAGTTTAATGTAATTTGTGGGGTGAAAAATTTAGATCAATCTCAGATATGTAAAAACATTTCAATTTATGCAGGAACTGGGTTAAGCAAATTTACAAATGTAAAGTATATGCAAACAGGGATAGTGTTGTTGTTTTTTTGTTTGTTTGTTTGTTTGTTTGTTTGTTTGTTTTTGTTTTGTCCCCCGAGTTCATTTCAAATGTATGATTTTCCTATTTCAGTACTGGTTTTCTAGGGAAAACATTATTCGGTAGCAAAACGTTAAGCTCTCTTAGCCACTGTAACATTATCTATGTTTTTATACTCAAACAATGATGACTATCACTTGTGTACATATAAAATCGTCTGTACTATATATACACATAGCAGAGTCATTTTATTTCTTTCTTTCTTTGAAAAAACCTTGTTTCTAATTCAGTTCTGCTGAGGGATTAGAAGGATACCATTTGTTTCACGAAAGTTTCATTTGAAAATATAAAAAAATTGTAAAATGAGTTATGTATGAGGAGATGTTTGTGGTGTAATGCTCTATTTAATAACTGATTGACATGTGCTTTGACAAGTGCTTGAATATAGTGGTTTAAGCAAATTGAAATGTGTATTAAGAAAATTAAGTTTAAAACTTAATCCTGACTGCTTTTAAATGGTTAGACACTACACATCCCTGTTTCAGGACCAGTGGCCCATCTTCAACCATGCTTCTCAGTAGCATTTACATTTTGCTTGTGGGCTTTACTAATTGCTTCATTTTCAGAGTTTCTTGGTCATCATCTGACTTCAGCTTGGAGGGAGATTACTTATTGGGTGCCCTTTTCACGTTACATGAAATTCAATATGAAACCCTGTTTTCCGCAGAGACCACTGAATGTTCCAGGTCAGTAAGGACCTTCCTCAAAGTCACATTTCTGAACTGAATATTCAATTACATGCTATTAACTTCTTCACTGATGTTTTCAAGGCACAGTTCCTCAAAAACTGGTTATCAAATGTTGCAAGTAATGAGGTTTGCTGTTGAGGAGATTAGTAATTCCACGACTCTTCTGCCCAATGTTTCTCTGGGCTATGAAATTTTTGATCATTGTTCTAATACAAAGAATTTAAACTCATTCTTACATTTTATGTCAAAGAATGGCTCAGTAAAACCTAAAGAAAAACTCAACAACTATCAGCCTAAAGTGATTGCTTTAACAGGGCCATATGGAAGCACAAGAACTATGACTATTGCACCACTGACCACAATGGACCTTATACCAATGGTAAATTATCTTTCTTTATAAAGTTCCTACATTTTGTTTTGTTGCTACTATATGAGTGTTTTCTTCTCTTTCAAAGGTGAATTATGGAGCTGCTAGCTATGCGTTAAGCAATAAACTTAAGTATCCTTCTTTTGTAAGAACAACCCCTAGCAACAAAGACGTGATAGAGATGATTATTCACATCATACGATGGTTTGGATGGAACTGGGTTGCCTTTATTGGTAGCCAAGATGATTACAGTTTAGATGGACTGAAGCTGTTTAACAAGTATATAAACAATACTGGTATTTGTTTGGCCTATCAAGAGAGTCTGAGTCTAAATGCAAACTACAGTCAAATGCTTAAAAACATTGATAAGCACAACATCAATGTCATTGTTGTTTTCGCTGTGGCACAATATGCAAGCAAAATTATCAAAGCAGCCATAGCGAACAACATCCAAGACAAAGTATGGATTGCAAGTCAAGCATGGGCTATGAATCAACAGATTCCAAGAGAGCCAGGAATTGAAAAAAATCGGCACAGTTATTGGCATTACAGAGAGACTGTTGTCATTGCCAGGATTTAATGAATTTGTCTATAAAGCCAGAGAAACTGATGCTGGCCAAAATGAAGTCCAAAGGAAGAGTAAGACATGTAATCAAGTTTGTGATTACTGCACAATGTTGACTGCAGAGGAGATTATAAATGAAAATCCCACATTGACCTTTGCCATCTATTCTGCCATATATACCATAGCTCATGCGTTACACAAAGTTCTGCAATGTGACATGAATAAATGCCACAAAAACACAATGGCCAAGCCATACATGGTAAGTGAATTTATCTGAATCTCTAACAAGTTCATTTTTTTTAATTACATTACTGAAGTAACAATGTTTTAATTTAATAAATTATAATATTGTATTTTAATTTAATAGCATAATGTACTACATTGTGTATCATACAGCAAATGCAGCTTATATCATTAAATTATTATGCAATAATTTTATAAAATGAAAACAAAAGCAACATTAATTTTATTAATGTTATAGTAATATATTTATAAATTATTTGTCCTTCAACAGCTTCTGGAAGAGATAAAGAAGTTGGATTTTCCACTCAGTGGCCGTCAGGTGAAATACGATGATAATTATGATCCAACTATCAGTTATGCAGTTGTGCTGTGGCACACTGATGTGGATCCTCCACAGTTTGAGATTGTGGGCACATATGATACACATCCAGAAATTACCCTTACCATCAACAACTCTCTCATGGCCTGGCATAACAATTCTGTAAGTCATTTGTTCAGATTTTATTTAAACATTTAGCTTTACAGCTTTTCTAAATCAGTTTTACACTTTTTTCCAAATCAAGGTCAATGAACATTGACCTTGGTGAATGACTTCTTTAGGGGGGAAAAAAATCTATTTATAATTGTATAATTATAATTGAGTAATAAGGTTCTCTATTCTGCTCAGGGTTTCTCTGGGCTATTCATTTTCATTCATTAAAAAATCATTGTTCTAATACAAAGAATTTTATCTTACTATACTATACTAACCCATAATTCAATTCAATTCAATTCAAATTTATTTGTATAGCGCTTTTCACGATACATATCGTTGCAAAGCAGCTTTACACCAAATTGACATTTTTACAATATATGTAGTAGTAGCTTGATGCACATATGGCAGAGATGTGTGGTAAAGATCAATTAATGACGTAATCAAACAGACAAAGAACACTATAAATTAGTAGCAGAATTCGGTAGTGCTGTATGTTTTCAGGGTTGGCATCATCTGAAGTCCTCTGTGGGGTTGGCATCATCTCTTCTTAAGTGTTCTGGATCCACACTGGAGCTTGTGTATTCCTAGTTACCACGGGATGTCAATCCCATGGCAGAAACAGAGAACAAATAGGAACATAATTAGCGTAGCTGCTGTTCAAATTAAGAAAAGGAAGATTTGTTAAACCAGAGCTAAAAGATTAATAATGAACATTTGATCAGATATAACTGCAGGAAAAGTTTATGAGATGCATTATTTGAATGCTTGGCTAAAAAGATGTGTCTTTAATCTAGATTTAAACAGAGAGAGTGTGTCTGAACCCCGCACGTTATCAGGAAGGCTGTTCCAGAGTTTGGGTGCCAAATGTGAAAAAGCTCTACCTCCTTTAGTGGACTTTGCTATCCTAGGTACTACCAACAGTCCAGAGTTTTGTGACCTTAGGGAGCGTGATGGATTGTAGCGTGGTAGAAGACTAGTTATGTACGCAGGAGCTAAACCATTAAGTGCCTTATAGGTAAGAAGTACTATTTTGTAGCTGATGCGGAACCTAATAGGTAGCCAGTGCAGAGACTTTAAAATTGGGGTAATATGATCATATTTTCTTGACCTGGTAAGGACTCTAGCAGCTGTAACGAGCTCACAGACGGAGGCGGAGTCGTGGGATCCATATGCGAAAGTTTAATAACGTAGTCAAGCAGGCGAGGGTCAAACAACAGCAAACGGGCACAACAGAGATAATCCACAACGTAAACGATAGTCCAGGCAAAGAGTTCAATAGGCAGGCAGAAAACAAGGCAGAGTGAATAAACAGTCCGGTCGGCAACGATATAAACACACAAGGGAAAACGCTCAGGATTGATAGAAAACTATGCAAAACTTCGCGAGGGAATGCTCGCGAAGCCGGGGTATAAATGGCCGCCGAGGGGAAGTGACCCGGAAGACCCGGAACCGGAAGTGTGGGTCCCAGGTACGGGGTAGATGGGTAATGTCATGTTAAAAGTCCGGTGAAGGTTCCCGCTGATGGCGGTTAGAGGGAGCCACAGAGGCCGCCGTGGTGACAGCAGCTGCATTTTGGACTATCTGTAGCTTGTTTATTGAAGATGCAGGACAACCACCTAGTAGTGCATTACAATAGTCCAGTCTAGAGGTCATGAATGCGTGAACTAGCTTTTCTGCATCAGAAACAGGTAACATGTTTCGCAGCTTGGCAATGTTTCTAAGATGGAAGAATGCTG